>OY804602.1:23063161-23283465 GCA_963680895.1 Fragum sueziense
ATATATATATATATATATATATATATATATATATATATATATATATATATATATATATATATATATATATATATATATATATATATATATATATATATATATATATATATATATATATATATATATATATATATATATATATATATATATATATATATATATATATATATATATATATATATATATATATATATATATATATATATATATATATATATATATATATATATATATATATATATATATATATATATATATATATATATATATATATATATATATAGATGTGAGAAAAATTAAATATGTTCAAACGGTATAAAAGGATTCAAATTATATATTTAAACCCGATTGGAATCCAATTTCGACTCTATTCAAGTCTTCATCAGGAGTTTACAATTCTGACAATAAAATGGCAGAAGTTTGCAATTCTGACAATAAAATGGCAGCAGTTTACAATTCTGACAATAAGTAGGTCACATGGCTTGGCTTATCAGGTACTGTAAGCGTACTGTAAGCGTTATACGTCCGAAATTAGGTCAACGGTCAATATTTAACCCTTTTTTTCAGATAATGGTTGTAGGTAAAATTGTGTCACATTAGAAAGGTTGGAAGTGACTAGATATCATTTTTATTTATTCCAAATGGTTGAATTGTGAGAAGACGTCTAATCCAGTAGGTCTCCCGTGCTCTACGTTGCTTGTCTGACCACAATGCATTGGCTTCAATGCAGCACAATTCAACGTGCTGAAAAGAGTGGTCAGCGGCACTGAAATGTTCTGCGACAGGAGATCTATTGAATTTCCGTGTTTTCCAATCAGACCTGTGCAAGTTCATGCGTTTACTTATGGCCATCTTCGTCTCACCGACATACTGCTTTTGACAGATTGTGCATGTGATGAGGTACACAGCGTTGGCAGTTTTGCAATTATGATCGCCCGTAATTGCAGAAATGGCACCAGACTTTGATTTGAACGTCTGGGTTGGACGCATGAGTTTACATGTTTGGCATCTGGAAGCATTGCAGGGATTTGATTTTCCAAGTTCACCATCTGTTACTGAAGGGAGTTTAGCCCTAACCAGAATGTCCCTGAGACTTTTTGGTCTCCTGTAGGCCACAATTGGTTTCTCAGGGAATATCTTTTTCAGTTTGTTGGATGCATCGATCTTGGACCAATGGTGGTCTAAAATGCTTCTGATATTAGGAAGGTCTGGGTGATATGTCAGTACGAAAGGGATATGTTTGGTTTCGCATTTGGGAATTTGATCTGTTGAGAGTAAAGTGTCTCTTTGAACAGCATTAGCCCTTGAAATTGCCTCAGTGATTTTGTCACTTTTGTAGCCTCTCTTTGCTAAGTGTTGTGACAGTTCATTTGTCCGTAAAATAAAGTCACTCTCTTGAGTACATATTCTACGGATTCGCAGCGCAAGGCTGTAGGGGATGTTTCTACAGCAATGCCTGGGGTGGCAACTGGAAGGTAGGAGATACTGGTGCATGTCTGTTTCTTTAGTGTACAGATCAATCACCAGTTTGTTCTCCTCGACCCGTGAAACAGTATCAAGGAACACGTGCTGTTCATTGGACACTTCACTAGTAAATTTAATTGATGGATGGAAATCATTCGCTAAGGCTAAGAAAGTGTCCAGGTTTTGTTGGCCATGGCACCATTTCATGTCAACATCATCAATGAAGCGTAGCCAAGAAAAGGGCCTCAGTGGGACCATTTGTAAGAGCTGTCCTTCAAGACGTCCCATGAATATGTTGGCATAAGATGGTGCCATCTTTGTACCCATTGCTGTACCTTGTATTTGGAGGTAGTGTTTGCCGTTAAATTCGAAATTGTTGCATTTCAAAATTAGGGTTAGGAGTTCTATCAAGATTTCCGTGGGGGGTTCTGCTACATCTCTCTGGTCCCATATGTCTTTACACGCAGCTATACCATCTTCGTGGGGTATATTTGTATACAATGACGTAACATCCATTGATACAAGTAAGGTATCATTGGGTATGGCAGCTGATTCTACTTTTTTAAGGTAGTCAGTTGTATCTTTGACATAAGATGGCAGCTGAACAACGTGGGGCCTGAGGTGTAGGTCAATAAATTCTGATATCCGTTCAGTTGGGTGGCTGTTCGCAGAAACTATTGGGCGACCAGGATTACCAGGTTTGTGTATTTTGGGGAGCAGGTAGAAACGCCCAGCCTTTGGGTTTTGCACGGAGAGGTATTCAAAATTGTCTTCAGTGATATAATTGGAATTCAACATTTTGGTTAGTGTTTTTGTGACTTTGGTCTGAAATTCTAGAGTTGGGTCATTTTCAAGTCTTTTGTAAAATCTGTCATCGTTGAGTTGGCGTTCTGCCTCGGAAATGTAGTGGTCTCTGTCCATAACAACAACAGCTGACCCTTTGTCTGCAGGTTTGATTATGATGTTACTGTTGTTGCGCAGTGATCGTAGGGCTTGTTTTTCATTTTTGGATATGTTGTCACGTGATTTAGAAGAAGGCTGAAATGATGCTATATCAGATTCGACACTATGAATAAATGTTTCAAGGCCAACAGATTGTTTTGGTGGTTCCCATGAACTTTTTAGTTTAAACTGAGGATATATTTCATTGTTTTCGTCGTCATTACTGACAGTGTCAAACTGGCTGTATATTGTGTTTGTTTGTGTGTTTAGTTCATTGTCTGAGGATTCATCTTGTGTCAAAGGTGCCGCGCTGTTGTCATAGAGAGGTTCAGGCTCAGTGAAATGAGATTTCAGTCGCATTCGTCTACTGAAAGATTTGTTGTCTTGGATCAATGCACCGCGATCGAATTGGGGTGGCTTAGGACAGAAGTTAAGACCTTTAGAAAGTAAAGATTGTTCATGGCGTGTTAGTTCATGACTTGATAAGTTTATAACTGTGTTACTTTGTAATGTGTTTGTGTTTTGTTGTTGTGAGTTTGAACGGCGTTTAAAACGACGGCATGGACGAGTTTGTTTTGGTGTGTTGGTTTGTTCTGGATTTTTTCGGCGATGAGGTACACTTAAAAGGTTTTCTAGTTTCCTAGTCTTAGCAGGATGACATTTTTGTTCTGTTTTTTGTTGTTTTGTAGCGAGTTCTCGTTCGAGGTCTTCTATCTCTGTTGCATTTAAAGTTTCTATTATTTTGGATTTCAATTTCCTTTCCTTGTTTTTCAGGAAATTTATATGTATTTTGTAACGTTCAACGAGAAGGGACATGAGGTTGAAGGAAGCATTGTTGAGAATACCATTCCATCTGTTTAAAGCTCGTTTTGACATATCACCAGGTATTGATGGTGCACGTTGAAGTTTGAGGCCATTTGGAATTTTGGACTGATTTAGACAACTCGTAATAAATTCAAGGTGAATAGTCACGGTTGTTATTTTTGCTACCAAGTTAAGTAATGATGTCTTTGTTGGCGACATCAGTCAGAATGAATCGTTGATTCGTGCAAGAGAAAGAATTTCGGATCTAAAAGATACGAGGTGTGTGTAGAGAAATCAGGGGGTGGGGAAAAGTAGGTCAAACACCAACGAAAAATCTTTCTAAAATACCGGATCCCGAGGGATGCAAGAACATTTAAGTTTAATATAGATGTGAGAAAAATTAAATATGTTCAAACGGTATAAAAGGATTCAAATTATATATTTAAACCCGATTGGAATCCAATTTCGACTCTATTCAAGTCTTCATCAGGAGTTTACAATTCTGACAATAAAATGGCAGAAGTTTGCAATTCTGACAATAAAATGGCAGCAGTTTACAATTCTGACAATAAGTAGGTCACATGGCTTGGCTTATCAGGTACTGTAAGCGTACTGTAAGCGTTATACGTCCGAAATTAGGTCAACGGTCAATATTTAACCCTTTTTTTCAGATAATGGTTGTAGGTAAAATTGTGTCACATTAGAAAGGTTGGAAGTGACTAGATGTCATTTTTATTTATTCCAAATGGTTGAATTGTGAGAAGACGTCTAATCCAGTAGGTCTCCCGTGCTCTACGTTGCTTGTCTGACCACAATGCATTGGCTTCAATGCAGCACAATTCAACGTGCTGAAAAGAGTGGTCAGCGGCACTGAAATGTTCTGCGACAGGAGATCTATTGAATTTCCGTGTTTTCCAATCAGACCTGTGCAAGTTCATGCGTTTACTTATGGCCATCTTCGTCTCACCGACATACTGCTTTTGACAGATTGTGCATGTGATGAGGTACACAGCGTTGGCAGTTTTGCAATTATGATCGCCCGTAATTGCAGAAATGGCACCAGACTTTGATTTGAACGTCTGGGTTGGACGCATATATATATATATATATATATATATATATATATATATATATATATATGTACAAAGTATAGAGGACGAGAATTGACCTGGCAGAGCATTCCATTCGATTAGCATGGACTGCTCTGCCAGGTCATTTATCGTGAGGTATACTACAGGAAATATTGATCCAAAAGGCGAAATGCTGGTTATCAACATTTTCTTCTTTTGTCTCGAAATTTTCAAATGATTTTCTAAAAGAAACTTTAAACCAGGTGGTATACTAAATGAAAAAAGAAACGCAACAACCAATTTGATCATTCGTTTTTCTAATAATTACTTTGAATTTGAATATTATTCTAATGCTTTGGAAAACTTTAAAATTTGACTTTCATTTGTCAAAATTTTATTGGGGTAACAGGGCATGTGCGGTTAAATGTGATCGTTTGTGCGTCAACGTCAATAAACAGTTACAGTAGTCAGTGTCTCGCACAAATCCAAACCAACGCAAACAGATATTAGCTGAAATTTGATTGTTGTCATGTAGTCTCGGCATTCGGTAAACGGATGCTGTTCCATAGGTTAATCAAGCTAACGTATCGGTCCTGGCGTCGTGACGTTACTCGTGGACCACCGTTATTCGAACGGTCGTCAATTGTTCTATCGGATCTATGACGATACCATCAACGAGATTTTGTCGGCGGATGTGCACCAAAGTCAGAAGCAACCGCGGTTTTGAGATTACTCATTCGTTAACATGACACTTGATGTCAGACGCTGTCTTTGAATTAGTTGCAGTAAGATACGGGGTATTGAATCAAAACAAAACGTAATGTCTTTTGTGAAGTCGACGTTTTTAAATACACAACTTTGGAAAGTTTAATGTACAATTTGGGCATGTGAATTTGCACGTGGAAAACGTGTTAACGCCTTTTTCGACGTTATCGGATACGTTTGACTGATTCCATCGTAAAAGCGAACATCAATGTAAAAGAACGTTGCCAGCTACTACCAGTAATTATTTGGATTAGTTATAACATTTAAGAATAAAAAGATATAACAAAAATAGTTGTTGCGTTTCCTCTTTCCTCTAGTATATAATATTTTGTTGCTTAAAATCCTAAAATTAAGTTCTGTAACGTAAACACATAGGGTCGGTTAGTCTGGTTCCCTGTCGTACTATGTATTTTAGTACGTCAGGCATTCAGTAACAATGGCGGCCTCCAGTGGAGAGATTTCACTACAAAGATAAAGAGCAAAGTTCTTTAATTTTGTGAGCAAAGAAGGGTCATTAGAAGAGTAGATAGGTTTCGGTATATTTCTAACTCTAGCAATAAAAGTTTTACATGACCTCAACGCTAACCCGAGATAAAACGGTTTTAAATTATGTACATGAAAACTATATTAAGGCAATTTGGATGACACTCAACTAGAAGTCCGATTACCAATTGCGTTTTATTACGTCTTTGCAATCTCTAGAACCATTTGGTATGAAAAATGTAAAAAGAAAGGGGGGTTACCAAAATATGTTTCACTTCTGGGATTCGAACCAGGGACCTCTAGAACACTAAGCAGACGCTCTAACCACTGAGCTAATCGGACTTCTAGTTGAGTGTCATCCAAATTGCCTTAATATAGTTTTCATGTACATAATTTAAAACCGTTTTATCTCGGGTTAGCGTTGAGGTCATATAAAACTTTTATTGCTAGAGTTAGAAATATACCGAAACCTATCTACTCTTCTAATGACCCTTCTTTGCTCACAAAATTAAAGAACTTTGTTCTTTACCTTTGTTAAAATATAAGCGCAATGGACGTCGCCATTACTGGTGTCTTCCTGACCCAATAACGCAGTATTAGGGGCAGGTAAGCCAGACTAAGGGTCGGTGTGATTGCCAAACCTTGTAACTCCAGCTTGATTAAAGCTATAGTTATTGTTAAACCGAAGTGACCGTGCGCTATGAATATTTATAAACAAATGTAATCGTCTGCAATATTGACAATAATGAGCGCAATGTTATTTCGGTTCAATAATACGAGGTTTTGCAATAACACCGACAAATTATTATTATTGTTTTTAATTTAGATGCGGGGATTATAATAAAACCAAAGCCAACCTTGTTCAGACTGCGTGTATTGTTTCAAAACAATTCTTGATAAATCCTTTTCGAAACAATAAAAAATTCACCAGACGTTGAAAAGATTCTGTTAAAGACAAAACTTAAGCCATTGAAGAATGTGTATGTGTCAAAGACTATATTGAGTAAAAAGTAGAAAATGTTGGCTTTTAGTAATTTTCTCCCTTCTTTCAATCATTTCCCCATGTCTCGAGTATAAAATACATCGATACCATGGCTAACTTTGAAAAAAAAGGACAATGGCGTGTAGATCAAGACGTTTTCTTTGGGAAAAGGTTATTTCAGTAAGAGCACTTTTAGAAAAAAAGTGCAGCGGAAATAGTCCTTAAGAAGGAACTTTAACGAGGATAAATATGGTAACTTCTTACACAACGCATGGAAGACGAGGTGGCCGAGTGGTTAAGGCGATGGACTGCTAATCCATTGTGCTCTGCACGCGTGGGTTCGAATCCCATCCTCGTCGAATATACTTTTAAGCTCAATAAGCTTAAATATGTAACTAGATTCACGCCACGTCGGAATGTTTCGTTGCGTATCCGAAACTTAAACGTTCCACCACCTAATGTTTACGACGTAGCCAGAGCAGAGTAATTTCTACATCGTCCGAATCTAGAAGAGGTGGACTACTTTAAACTGACATAGAAAAATTCCACTTTTACATAAATTGTTCATATACACAATAAAAAAAGTTTAGCAACAAAATGTAAATATCTGTAGTAACCAAAATAGTTTTGTTTTAACATAAAATCAAACGTTTACACAATAGATTATAGCTAGAGAACACAAACAGATGAATTTTATACCGCAATCGTATGCGTCTCGCACTCCATGTGCGCATTTCCGGTTTTCATGTCTGCCATGGTATTCATGTGTATGGAGCATAGTTCTAGAAAACATTTAGGTGTGAACGTAATTGTCTTTGCCCAGCATAAAAAAGGCCACTAAAAAGAAATTTCTGCAACGCTGTGGGACTACGCCATGGACTTACGTTAGAAGGACGTAATGTGTTTCTACGTGGCAGAACCGGCGATAAAGATGTCTTTTTGAATTTTGCGCATCTCAAAGCATGAGTAACAATTTGAGGATGCTATGTGAGCCAATTTGTGTGGTTTGAGATAGTCCCGGTCAAGGACGTCGTAGAAAAAGGCCACGAGTAGATGACCGTCATAATTTCGTAACGTCACGGCAAAGATGTTCCTTATCAACACCAAATCTTCCGAGTGGCTTCCACAAGAAGTTCAATATAGAGTACCCACACTTACCATCCGTGATCGTCTCCACAGATGAACGGTTACTAGACGTTGACCATACGTTGTAAGTTCCCTGACGCTACACCATGAACGCACCAGACTTGACTGGTATAGAGTCCTGAATGCTTTAAGGTAAGAAGGGCCTAATTAGCACCAAAAAGCCAGCGGCAAAATTTGAAAAGTGCCAGTAATTCCTAAACTGTGTTACATTTCCATTCCAAATACAAACATAAGCATTTTGTACGGTTTAGAATTTTGAATTAATGCATATTTATGGAAATATTTGACAAAAATGTTCAAAATTACCTCCCTTGCATATGAATATAGAGTAAAATGATATTTGTAAATTATTTTCTTCTTGAAGCATAATCTTGAAATCTGTCACGGTGAATCAATTTATGTGAAATGTATTTACAAGTTTGTGTAATTTGATACATTTCGTATGGCTAGAAAGCGGTGTTTTTGATTAGGCACTTTATACCTTAAGCCACATTAAGCGAATACAACATTGATGTACTCCCATTATTATCCCTTTCTTTCTGATTTATCACCCATAGAGCACATACGGTGCATTTACGGAAGACATGTGCGTGATAGTACTGACGCGAATGACGTTCAATCTCTTGATAAAGTAGATCTAGTGAATGTTGATACTGTGTACAAACAATTTAAGTGGGTTAGAAAACTTTTCACTGCTGTTCTTTCTTGAAAATGGCCGCACAGTCGATACCGAATTTTGTTGTAACTTTTTATTTTGACCCCTCAACTACGTCAAGACAATGTTTCTAACACAATATTTAACGTTACCACAAAGCGACCTTTGAATGTTGTGCGTAAATGCATATGCTAAAATGTATATAACGGTTGTGAAATAGATATCACAGAAAATACATTTTTTCAATTGACAAAGTCAGTGTTGCTAAACTTTTTTTACATGGTATACATTTAAATTGAAACATATGTATATTCAAAGTAGTAATCAGCGGTATTACGTTTTTCTTTTTTTTTTTTAATTTTGATATTTTCTAGTGAAAAGTAGGTAGGTCACGTTACGATGTCAATTATTCAGATTATAGCAGAGTTTTAGACAATGTGCAAACTAAGTGTTATAATCACGATTGATGCAAATGAGTAGATCACACGGTCACATGTAGAGTGTGGATATATAAGGTAGTCCACCCCTAATGAGATTCACGCGACGTCGGAATCATTCGGACGACGTAGAAAACATTTGGCGATGGAACTTTCCACCGCTAAATGTTTACGACCGCGCCCGAATAGGTTCAGATACGTAATGACGCAGCTCGAAAAAATCCGATGTTTTATAAATTTCAAAATGGACACATTAAGGGTATTCTATTTTAGAAGGTTAATATATGGTTCGACAGACGGGAGGTTTTTTCTGTTCAGTTCATTTTGTCGTCATGCATTTGGTTTAGCGTATTAAAGTGACCTTTCAGTAAGGCGTGATCAAAATGCAAGCTGTCATCGTATATTAAAATCTAAAAATTAATTTGCACATAACAGCAATGTGTCAAGTGCAATGCACAAACAATTTGTCAGATTATTGACTATTAACCACCACCCACATTGAGTATAAAAACGAGATTACAAAATGGCACACCTTTAGCCCCTTCCCAAACAAGACCTGCTTTTGACGTCCCTATTACAATGTAGAAAAGGCTTGGAAAAACATTGAGACAAAAGAAGAAACTGCTGTTAACCAGCAGTTTCTTCTTTTGTCTCAATATTTTCT
Organism: Fragum sueziense; assembly: GCA_963680895.1. Taxonomy (NCBI): domain Eukaryota; kingdom Metazoa; phylum Mollusca; class Bivalvia; order Cardiida; family Cardiidae; genus Fragum; species Fragum sueziense. The sequence continues at coordinate 23,072,574 of OY804602.1, forward strand.
GTGCTATACTGTACACCAATCCTTTCTTTTTCACTTCAAAATTGTCGTCTGCAACACCTTTCAAATTGGAACAGTTCAAACTTATGTTGTTTGGGAAAGGGTTAAGTAAATGAACTGCTGCAATTTTAAGATATAAAATGGTCAAGACCTATGCCGTTACAACGTAGAACATTCATTCTTCCTGACGTTGGTACTCAAATGGTTTCCGGTTTAAATTCCCTTTCCTATTTTTGTAATGATATCTTGATCACATTCAAATAATAACTTGTAGTTGGTGTGCTAAATCAAATTTCCGGTGTAATAATTTGCTAAAAAATCATTGATCTACTAGTATCTAGACCAACATGCTGCCTATAAAAGCCCGCGATGTTATTTACCAACTAGTCTAATTCCAAATTTACCTTTGAAATTACACAAACAACCAATCCGATTGGCCTAGATATACATCTCGTCCAATCAAATGGATTGTAATGTAATTTTGCTTTAGACAACCATGTTAGAAATTTTGGTGAGTATTGCCCCTGTGCTCACAGAAATGACTGTGTGTTACATATTGTAAACAAAGTGGAACTTTTGCTCAATGTTCTCTCTAATTCCTGTCTCCAACCTGGCTAGTTGTTCTGATGAATAAGTAAATAATGACAGTCACAGGTTAGTTTTAGAAATGTATCATTTAATCCAGTTGTTGAGAATTTCTACATGGAAGTAACATCTTTGACTCTGATAGTGAAAACTAAACTAGTGCCAGGATTTTACACTTTATATAGACTTTTGATCACCTAGGTTACACCCTCATTAACCAATCACAGGTAATGGAAGGTGTCACTGAGCCAATCAACATGTTCCTGGCAGTCCAGGAATCCTGGCTGCAAAAAGAATATTCCAGGCCATTTCGGCCATGTTGCCAGGAGCAAATCCTGTCACCTGCATTTACTCTAAACTTGAAAAAGATATGGAATAACCATATAAATAATTAGAAAATACATATAAAAAGCTAACTTTTGATACCCTACAATATAGGCAAATTACTCTGAGAAAGGAGGATAGGACCTCTGAAATGGGAAGGTGGAAAGGATTCAAACTTTCCCTCCTTCCAAACTTCCAAGGTCAAAGCCAGGAATGGAATTACACATTTACTACCAAATTCCATGAAAATCCATTTCTGCAAAGACAAAGTCTAGACAGAATAGCATCTTCATAACCATATAATGCATTCTGTAGACACTTAATATAGGTAATATTGTAGTTTTAAGTTTGGCATAAAGGGAGATAATCCAAAATGGCTAAAAATACAACAATGATAAAAGGGGCTGAATAGGATGACTGTAAGAGATAGGTAGGTAAGACTAGCACTAGGAATGTGCAGAAAAGGCATATAAACCCAATAGTAAGGAAATATCACTCAATATAGCTATTGCAAGGTAGAATGACCAAGGCCAGGAATTGACACAATTCCTGGCCATGGAAAACTAGTGGGTGGGGTACCTATTCTGTTACAATATGTATAGTCTTCACTTTTAAAATGCTTGATATTCGTGTTACGGTAGGGACGTCAATTGACCCTCGCCAATTTCCGGACGCCGTCCATGGCAACGGAAAATGGCTTGGGATACCCTCGTCAATTTTGGTCGCCACGGATGACGCTCGTTTTGTAGATAATGATACAGAGAAAAGAATAGGATTGGAATCATGTTTTGTTAATTAGATCCTTTTTGTCTTGTTTGGGAGGAACTATTTTCAAAGAGTAGAGATCCGACGTTGTGTGGTTCGCAAAGTACATTGGAAGGTAACAACATAAGAGAGGCTAGTATGCTCTCTAAAAACGGTCTTTCCAATTTGATTAAAATCCGGCGTTAACTTGCAGTAACATCTGATAAACATCAGTAAAGGGGTCATCTTCTATGACCCTAGGAAATCCAAAATTAGATATATAATGTACTCTAACCAATTAAATCTGAACTTGTTAAACATGATTTCTCTGACAAGCATGTGCACACACATTATTATAAGTAAGCTGGCCATTTCAATTTAGAAGCGGAAAAAATTATATATGGGAAGACGAGGTGGCCGAGTGGTTAAGGCGATGGACTGCTAATCCATTGTGCTCTGCACGCGTGGGTTCGAATCCCATCCTCGTCGATGTTATCTTTTGTTGTTGCCAAAACCACACAAAGTTCAAAATATTGCAAGTGCGTTGTGCTAAAAATAGATCGGTGTCACATGTCCAGATAGGCAAATAACCAATAAAAAAATTGTATTCCCAATGTTTTCTTGATAAATTCGAACCCTTCTACAGTTGTCGCCACATCGTATGGCACGTGTATTATGTTTTTTTAAACGTTCAATTACATGTGAACAAAATATAAACATTGTGCTATACGATGTGGCGACAACTGTAGTTTGATAACACTCTGTTATACAGTTGGCGCCACATCGTATGGTACAATGTGTATAATTATTTTGTTCAAATATAATTGAACGTTAAACAAAACATAAACACGTGCCATACGATTTGGTGCCAGCTGTAGTCCTCCCAGATTAACCCGGATCATCTGCGTACGTATACATGACTCCACTTCGGCAATGTTTACTTAAGGCGCTGAGATAATGGACTAAACCGACGAAAAAAATGTTGTCCCGAGTTTATATTGGTGCACTATCAGAGCATTTTGTTGTTGGCTCGTACATAAAAAAATGCGAAGTTTTGACCACTTTGAAGCCATTGCACATTGTGCGAGCATGTTGACAAAAGTCAACCTGATTTAGCCATTTCCCAAATCCGAAACCATGGACTATTTTCCTTGCTCAAATTCAAGTGCGTTCAGAAAGTTTCACAAGCGTGAGTATTTTTGTAAAGAATACACTTAGAAGTCAGAGTGATGCAGATCAAGTTCAATCACTCCGATCACTCCCGATTACCCATATCGATTAGGATCGATCTGCACTTGATCGTTTTATCGGAATTGATCGAGATGATCTGATCGGCAGTGAGAAACTTACATTAAGCCTCGGAATGTTATTAGTTTTTAGAAATACAGTAATAATAAACACATGCCCCAAAACAAAGCATTATATCGATGATATAAACAAGCTGCAGTTACGAGGTTTTTGTTGAAAAGCGTCGATATATCCTCATCCCTAGAGTAAGGGTGACTACATATTTGTCACATCTTAAGTTACACTGGCACAATGGTTGCTACAACCCGACACCCGTACACGGGCGTTGCCCGAGGTTTTACTTGTGTAAGCTTGTAAGGTGTCCCGTCTTTCAAAAAGGGACTATCTGGGATATGTGAAAAGTATCGAACCTAGTCTGCAGGTGCGGGCTGCGCAGGCTGACTCGGGTCGAAACTTTTCACTCGTCTGTTGTGCCAAATATATTTTCATTATCTCTTAACTACAAGTTTAATCAAGCAGTAGTTATGAGGTCTGCGATATAATACCGACGATATAATGTACCCTTTCCCAGATTTTCGAGATGGTCCGAATTAGCGTGACAAGTCACGTTATTATTTACATGTACCTACATTGTAGTGAGGGATAGATTTCGAGGCTTATTTACGTGTTAGATGGGTCAACACAAAATGGTGAAAAATGCATATGAAATTTTTAATTTTGTACTTAGACAATTACGTAAATTAATTGGAGCGAAGACCACGAGAATGGACCAGAGTGGATCAACCCCTCCAGCTGCACAATCTGGTCAAGAGCTTGATTTAACCCTTTCCCAAACAAGACCTGGTTTTGACGTAGGGCCTACATAGTAGAAAAGGCTTGGGAAAACATTGAAACAAAAGAAGAAACTGCTGATAACCAGCAGTTTCTCCTTTTGTCTCAACATTTTCTGTGCCATATTTTACACAATTCCTGTCTTTAATAACATCCTTTTTGTCTTTTGTAACATTTTTGAAGTGGATCACCCTAAAATTTTGTCGAATAGGAAAGGGTTAAAACTTTAAAATACTTCAAAGTACGAGTACATTTAAGCAAAACAAAAGAGTTCTTCTAATTTAGCATGGTAGGTAAGAAGTCAACCTTATATTCAGCGTACGTTGTTTAATAAATTCCTATAATTATATGACTACTATTCTGAATTCGACTCTAAAGCAAAATATTTCGGTTAACACTTTCTATCCAAAATGCCAACAATTTAATATGTAGGTCTAATTTCAAATGTATTTTAAGCTATAAAATGATGTTGCCTAATATAGAAAATATTGGTTTTATGACAGGGAAAGCATTGAGGGAAATAAGAAAAATACCTAAGTGTGTTCACGCACTTAAAATACCTATCGTCAGCCTTTCTTTTTTCGTTTCTTATTAATGTTCTACATATTTTTGATAACCAACCTGGGATTGCTTGGGAAAGGATAAATGTAGACGACGAAGATAAATGTCTGGCACAATGAAAGATGTTTATTTCTTTACAACGTGGCCAACTTTTGCATTGACACTGTTGGTGAACTCGGCCAAAGCGTGGGGCGTTTTTTAGTATTCCGTGGGTGTTGTTATAAAATCTCGTAACTACGGCTTGGATAAAGCCGTAGTTACGAGATTTTATAACAACACAGACGGTTTGTCAATACATATCGGAAACCCGGTCTATTTTTAGAACAAATTCATTGTTATTAGAAAAAATATCCAATCCGATCTTTAAACTCACATTTAAACGCAAAATATCTGTACCTTGTTGTAGCGAAAAACGTCCCCAGCTTTGGCCGAGTTCACCACCAGTGATTGAGGAACAGAACTGACTTTGCGTAACACATTTTTCAATAGGTTAGCCCTTTCTAAAATGATCTTATTTCTTTTTTGAAAGCTTTAGTACCATACACTAAGTCAATTATTAGACTCTTTAACCATTTCCCAAACACGACCAGGTTTTAACGTCATTGACAGAAAAGAGCTCTGAAAACATTAATGCAAAAATGGAACTGTTCTTTATCAGCATTTGCTCATTTTGCCTCAGTATGTTCTGTGTTATATTACACACAAATTCCATATACAAAAATGTATACCAATTTTGGTATCTGAAGCTGCTTTCAAAATAAACTAGGCTACCCTAGATTTGTGTGGTTTGGAAAAGGGTAAAATGTCTCAAGATATTACATTTAAGCTTAAGGCTTAACTAAATATATACAAATATAAGATTCTACCATGCAATGATGCATCTATCATTTGATATGCAATTTGCGCATCTCCGCACCAGGCGGTGTATAAAGTCGTCTATTTGATGCAAAATACAACTGTCAATCAGCATTCAGCTGCACACCGGTGTAGTTTGATACATAGTTCTCGAGGTTACCGGGTCTTGACGTTTAAAAAAGGATTTAATCCTTACCTAGGATGGTTCCATAATAGAAATATTAGCTAAGAGTACCTATAATTATGTGTATGTTCAATCATGACAATAGTCATCTTTGATTTAATAAGAAGGGTTGGTTTACATATTACAGAAAGGTTATCGATGAGTTGTAAACGAGAGTTTCCGGAACAATGAACTGTTTTGGCCATTGAGTTACAAAATGAAAAGTTCAAAATTATTTTTTAACATTATCTGGGACGAATGTGGAATGTTTATATCAATCGAAATACTTATAAATGAGAAAGGATCTGGAAAATCGTCACTTGGGGGGGTTGAGTCTAACTCGTTTCCAGATCAGCCTGCGTATATACGCAGTCTGATCAATAATTATATCATTCTCGAATAGCTTGCGCATGACTCTTAGTAACCATGCGAGATCAGAAGGGCGCTGGCCTGACTTTATTTATGCACAGAATAGTCTTGAAACATGCTTGACTCAAATGCTATAAGGAACATGTTACCAAAATTTGACTCAAGTGTACGTCGATGACTCACTTATCCCCCCAAAAAAAGCGTACCACAATGAGTAAAAAAAAAACTCCTCTTGTTTTACGAAGATGCGTTTCCACGAAACGTATTCTCTGTTTTTGTCAACAGTTGACATAATTTAATTAAAATTTATGAACATCTCACAGAAAAGACCAGTGTGAGAGAAATTTCTCTCGCCAATACTACTATGCATGTATTTCTATGGTCCTTTATATTCTCATTGCTGAGCATGGTACTAGATTATCACAGCGATTTACACAATAATTCAACATAAAAGATATAAGGATGTAAGAGCTAACTGAAGTACATAATCTAATCATATGTAAAACATACGTCTGCATATGGAAAAGGGTTAATATATGCAAAGGCTGTGAAAGCTGATACACGAAAAATCGCCCGTTGGTAAGGAGACATTAATCTAGCTACAATGTCCTCACAAAACCCATTTTTCACCCCAATGTTGACTGGTTACCCGTCGTGCTTTACCCAGGGTCATATTCCGCGCTTTAGGGGCACCAGGGACGAACAAAATACTTCAAATGATTGATAAGTCGCTATCACTCCGAGAGACGAACTTGGTTGAATATGTCGTAAATTTGGTTACATTTTTACATAGTTTTCACAAAAACGTGAACAGTTTCTGAAGGTAGCATTTTATCATTTATGAATATTTTCATATGCAGCAATTCATTTTTCTGTTAAGGACACCTTCCCTCCATTTTCCAACTATAACTCGACAGTGCATGCAACATTTATTACACAAACGGGAACACTTTACTTTCGTCAATTAATGCTTTATAAAAATTTGTTGTAGGGTGTGTCGAATTTTGCAAATCTGGAGAGTCCTTGATAGACCCTTAGACTTTCAGATTTGTGTGAACTAGAAATATCCTTTTCACAATTTCCTTTGATATGATTATGTGAGTTTGAATCTGGAAAATGTACACTTGCGACATTTGAGACAACCATGTTTCCAGAACAACTTGTTTATAATTTTTGGACCAATGCAATTGCTGTATATTTTGAAATTTCACCGCTATATATCGCATAAACGGGCTGCCGACTAGTTATGTGACGTCTATACATAGTAACGCCCCGTCTCCAATGAACCGCTAGCAAACACTAAGTCAGATAGAGTCTGTATGGAAGATTCTACGCGATATAAACATTCAATGCGCTGCGCGCATCTGAATATCTATATATTTCGCGTAGAATCTACCATACAGCCTCTATCTAATACATAACTAGTCATCAGGATGTGGTCTGGGGGACAACGAGATTTTACTATATGTGAGGATGTAATTGTGAGGATGGACAGGGGTTCTTCCTAGAAATTTTATCGAGGAAAATGGAAATGAAAAATCAAGACTTTATTTTCAGTTTCCTATGGCATTTGAGTTCAAAGCCGTGCGTTAACGGCACGTCAATTTACGGAATATTACGCGTTTTCTAATGTCCAACGCCCGATTTGTGTTCTAAAAATTGCATAAAGCAACCTAGAAACACAAATGTTATACAATAGATATAATCAGACAATAAGAGGAACGAAAATAGTAAAATGTTAAAGGATACGTAATGACAAGCAAGGAACAAGGCCCTGATGCGATGGTCAGCAACAAAATGTCAGAACGTATTGACCAGGTAACAGAAATGGAATTAAGAAGATTTTGGAAAGGCATTGACCTTCGCTCGGCTAGGAGTTAATTTAGACTATTCTTAAGGTCTACAGACCCTGAAAAAATCACAACTTTCTAGCCGTTCAATATACATCAAATGACACACACTTGTAAATACACTTCACAAAAGTTGATTCAGCGTACCGGATTTCAAGATTATACTTCAAGAAGAAAATAATTTACAAATATTATTTTAGTCTATATTCATATGTAAGGGGGGGGGCAATTTTGAACGTTTTTGTCAAATATTTCCATAAGAATGCATTAATTCAAAAGTCTAAACCGTGCAAAATGCTTATGTTTGTATTTGGAAAGGAAATGTAACACAGTTTAGGAATTATTTGCAATTTTCAAATTTTTCCTCTGGCTCTTTTGTGCTTTTGAGGGTTTGGATACCTTAAACACGGTCGCTAATCTACTAAATCACAACATTTTGTTGTGTATGAAAAAAAGTTTAGAGGATATCCGGTTGGTGGTTACAGGAACCAACAAATCGGCGGGTGAAAGGTGAGTCTCGTCATTTAATCGAAATGTTCTTGTTTCTAGCTCGAAAATCAAAAATCGGAGAATGTCAAACAACCCTTAACCCTTTATTCATTTTCACATATTTGTGAACCCAGTCCAAACCCCAATTCCCAGAGATTGGACGGAAATTAATTTTCTCCCGTTGCAAGGGTAGCCAAAATATTGACATTTGGTCAATTCTGGTGTGTGTTTGTCCACTTTCTGAGGATGAATGGTCCAAAACCTGTGTGTATTATAAAGGAGTTAGATGTACAAACAATATTTTAATAACTTACTGTCTATCTTAGAAGAAAATCAGTTCTTCCGGTCAGTTTGTGCTTTAGGGGATAGGCTGTGATTTAGAGGATAGGTTGTGATTTTGAAGACAAAATGTATTCATCGGATTGAAAACCATTTGTCATTGTTTATGCGAATTTAGCCAAACCAAAACTACTCTCACTACTAGACTAGTCTTGTCCAAAGATTAAACCCTTATTTCACTTAATAATGGCTTTGTCACTTTTATTTGCTAGAGAGCGAGTTCATTGTGATATGATATAGAAAACCCCTTTTTACACACCAGTTATATATAACTAAGACATTGTCTTGTCTAAATGAATGTACGGTTGTTAAATATGATAGATTTATAAGTGTGATGTTCACAATATTTGATATAAAACAGACATTATCCCTTTTGTTTCATTCTGTCTGTCTGTACTCTGTGCGTCTTCGTGTGAACTTTTATACTGTTCTATGTAAATACTGCGCAATATTCCAACTATTTCGTATGCTCTAAAGTAGCCTTTCCCCTTTTCCCTCAATATTTCCGTCCAAAAACATATACATTTCTAATTTATATCTGTAACTCTTTATAAATAAAGGAGTCAAAAACTGTGACAATTTGAAAACACTTTTTAAAACACTTAACCCATTACCAAAATGTCTAAATATGTGATTTTTTAAAGCCAAAGATGTAGCAGATAAGAATTTCAGGTGTGTGAAGTTTTAATAAGAGAATGCACAAACGCCCTCTTAACTTGAATTTTCATTTTAAATTAGATCTATCACATGCAGATGGGCAGACAAGCAGACAATATTAAAGGTTTGTGTCCCGGATCTTTCAATTTACTGGGCGTGAATATACATTATGCCATACCCCTCACCCTTTGAAAATAGGCAGATCGCATAGAGTATTTCAGTTTGGCTTGATTTACATATAAACAATGACAAATGGTGTTAAATGCGATGAATGCATTCTGTCTTCTAAATCACAACCTATCCTCTTAATCACAACATATCCCCCAAAGCACAAACTGACCGGAAGAACTGATTTTCTTCAAAGATCGACAGTAAGTTATTAAGATATTGTTTGTACGATGTAATATACATCTAACTCTTTTATAATACACACATGTTTTGGACCATTCATTCTCAGAAAGTGGACAAACGCACACCAGAATTGACGAAAAGTCAATATTTTTGCTAACCTTGCAACGGGAGAAAATGAATTTCCGTCAAATCTCTGGGAATTGGGGTTTGGATGGGGCTCACAAATATGTGTAAATGAATAAAGGGTTGTATGACATTCTCCGATTTTTGATTTTCGAGCTAGAAACAAGAACATTTCGATAAAATGACGAGACACACCTTTCACCCGCCGATTTGTTGGTTCCTTTAACCGCCAACCGGATATCATCTAAATTTTTTTATACACAACAGAATGTTGTGATTTAGTAGATAAGCGATCGTGTTAAAGCTACAAGGCGACTCAAAATATTCTTTGTTTTCATTAAGATAATCAAGATTATCATTGTTAGCGTTGCGAACTTAAAGAGGTAGATATGGGCCGGGATCTGGCTCCGGTTTCTCGAGTTTATTGGGGTTTCACGCCGTTTTCAACTTCTATGGTCATATCGCGGCGGCTGGAGCACCTAACCGTGGGTTTCTGGTATTTCTCGCACCAGTACAACCACAATATCCAAACCAAGCCTCCAGCTGCTCTCTCACATAGATGATTCATACCCATTGGTGAGAGACAAATGACTTTGTCAAATGTCAGAATGGATACTGGCCGAGCCGGGGTTCGAACTCGAGTATGACGTACCAAATGGGTCAAAAGTCTAGGTTTGTGGTGCACCTTCAAAAAAAAAAAAAAAAAAAAAACAAATGCACCTGTATATTCTGAGGTGGTTTTATAAATTTCATACGTTCACCTGCATTTTTAGAGGTGCACTTGTTTCATTTATAAGATCACCTCAGAAAATAAAGGTGCACCCGTATTTTTTGGTCGTATAAAAACAGGTGCACCTATAAAATTTACAGGTGCACTTGTAAGTTTTAGCCTGGTCGTGCAAAAAATACAGGTGCACATGTATTATTTGTAGGTGCTCCTCCAATCTAGACTTTTGACCCATTCGGTACGGCATACTCGAGACCCCTAGATTGAGAGACTCCGGGGTAACCGACTGAGCTATACGGGCTCGGCTCCGGTTTCTCGAAAAAACTTTTTTAAGTACATACTCATGAGAACATGCTCAACTTCAAAGGAATACTCTCCAACGTTGAAGGGTAATCGATTGAAGTTCACGTGGGTTTCGTGCGATTTGAGCACGGTGCTCAGATTTGAGCATGAGAACGTACTTAAGTATTTTCGACAAATTCGGGGCCTGGAATAACGTCATTTGAGACAGCCATGTTTCAAGATCAGGCTGCGCATTGGTTCATTCGGACTGGGATCCATGCTTTTATCTTGCCTTTGCTGCAGGTCACAAAGAAACAATATGGTTCTTGATCAGACTGCGTGTATACGCAGGCTGATCTGGAACCAGCCGCGGCCATGGCGCAGTTGGTAGCGCATCTACCTCTCACTCGAGAGGTCCCGGGTTCGATACCCGGCCGCGGCAAATACCTTCTCTAAAAATGTCACCCATCAATGGTTTGATATCATGAACATATGTGGGCGAGCAGCTGGAGGCTCGGTTAGGGTGTTGTGGTTGTACTGGTATGAGAAACAACATGAATCCGTGGTTAGGTGTTGCAGCCGCTGCGTTATGACCATAGCAGTTGATTTTACCATAGCAGCGTAAAACCCCAGTAAACATACAGATCTGGAACCACTTTGGGCTCAAAAGCCTTAAGGGACCTTTTTTCAGATCCTGGCTCATAAACATGTATATCGTTGTTGATCGCCACAAGAAAAAAAAAATAAAATAGAATGATGGTAATGTGTTTGGTTTTGATTGTTTTAGTGTTCTCACAGGATGTAAATATTGGTAAGACTAACGACTGTACACTCTGTTATTTAAGTACCTCTCCCAAGAAGACCCCAACCTTAGGGATAACGGTACACAGCATTAGCAGCTATGTAAGGCATGTAGCCGTAACCCCATCTTGACCCAGTCAGCATAAGAAGTATGTTATCATAATGACGGACACTATCTGATTAGCTGTAACCGAACACCACAGGGCCAGTATTTAACTGATAAATTCACAGCAAAAACTGCCTACTGAATGTGCTAATAGACAATTACATAGCCTTCATTGCTTTCAGATTTCTTATAGCTTCAACTTAAGCCATGATGTGCTGGTTCAATTTCAGAAAAAAATCTTTTTCACCAATAATTTAACCAGAGTTCATTGAATAAATCATCAAATACAACGCATCGTTGCATGAAGGTAGAACGAAGCAGACAATACACTCTGTTTTAACCCTTTACCAAACCACAAAATTTCAGGGAAGACCAATTACAAAGATGCTTCAAAGGACAAAAATAATTATCATAAAATTATGATATGTGTACAATAAAGCAAGGAAAATATTGAGGCAAAAGGAGAAAATGCTGGTTATCAGCATTTTCTTTTGCCTCAATGTTTTCCCGAGCCTTCTCTGTTGCAGACGTCAAAACCAGGTCTTGTTTGGGAGAGGGTTCAGAGAGTACCAATAAATAAGACTGGACATTATATTCATTTTAGTACTTTTCCAAACAACACAATTTTTAGATTGCTCCGATTTGAAAGCCCTTGTAAGCAACAAAATGGTAATTCATTACTTAAAACTATTTGTGTAACATATAGCTCAGAAAATATTAAAGCAAAAAGGAGAAAATGCTGATTATCAGACACCATTGTCTTTTCTATAAAAGTTGAAAAGTTTGGAGAATCTTGAAGGGATAAAATGCTAGTTATCATCATTTTCTGCTCCATTCTCAATGACTTCCCAAGCCTTATGGATGTCAAAACAGTGTCTTGTTTGGGAAAGGGAATTAACAGAAATGGTAATTAGAATATCATAACTTCTCCAAACATTGTTTTAAAATATTGATTGATTGTTTGTTCTCAATGTTTCTATTTCAATAAAAATTATATCTTTTATTTTATCAAAATAATTTCTCAATGTCGCATTGATACTGAATCGCAACTGAAGTAGTACAATGTATCATTTTTTCAGAAATGTGTTAATCATATCTAGTCATAATGGAAAGTGTAGTACTAGTGACTCTTTTTAAAACAGTGTTTTCTTCTTTACCATAAGTTATTTATTTTGTCGTTATGAAAATAAGCATTTTTTCTGATATCTGTTGCATTCAAATTCAGCAATGAAATATAGACATGTAGAATTATTTTGGAGTTTGATAAGTTTTTGTTCAGATTAAGAGGATATTATCTAAAAGGCTTTTTGACAGTTTTGAATTGAAAGCTGTTACAGACGACATTACAAATACAGTCAAATCTCTCTATGTCGAACTTCATAGGACCTACGAGAAAACTTCGACGTATAGAATGTTCGACGAAGAGATATTTTGGAGACAAGCGGTCATCATCGCCCCCTCCATTGGGGCCTTAACCAAACAAGTCCTGCGTGGAATTAGCGTTAGATGTTTCTGTTATCATCGTGAAGTACAAATCGTAGTTGTTCATGTAAAACCTCGTATCTCGTTTTTGGAACATTTTATGAAAGGGTAAGGGAAAACGTGTAATAACTTTTCCCAAACTGAAAGGTTTTACTTGAAATTTGGACATATAGGCCTAGTTCACAAATAATGTGTCATTAATACTGATCAGTAAAATATATCAAAACCTGCAAGAATTGTCTTAATTGAACACACAAGATTTCACTTTGAAAATCTCAAAAAATCGACATACGAGGTTTTGCATTTACACCGCCGAAATGTAACGCTGTATACTATTTCCCGAGTCTTTTTATTTCAAACCGTTTTAAAAATTATTCAATTTTGACATCCTCAACTGTAATATAAACAATCAAGCACAATTAGGTTAAAGTCAATATTCTATGAATGTAAACACCTGTGTTGATTAATCCAGTTGACGGGTCGAAAGGTGTGAAAAACTGACTTGATTGCAATTGTCATCATACAAGTTTAAGGTTCGTCGTATAGAGGTGTGAATGTGTGCAAATATAAATGATTGGACTTCGAAATTGGTTCGACGTAAGGAGGAAGTTCGTGTAAGAGAAAACCACGTATAGAGGTTTAAATATATAGAAATAAAGAGGAGAATAATCGGGACTTGAAAATTACTTCGACGTAGGGAGAACTTAGAAGGGACGTTCGACATAAAGAGATTTGTCTGTATTGACGAAGGTTGGCTCTTTCAGTTTTGTGCACCATAGCCCAGAAAATAATGAAGGAAACTGAGAAAATGCTGATCTCAAATAATTTCTTCTTTCCACAAAGAATTCACCCAGATTTTTTTTCTCACAAGGTTTTTCATTTGAGAAAGGGTAAACTAGAATAACATGGCAAAATTAGACCATTTCAAAAGATCAGGAAATGCACACAAATGCTGACATATGCTGGGGGAGTTCACTGGATTAAATTCAGCCTAGCTATGATAAGGAAGAAATTTTCAAATTTTCCGCTGAAATATTTTTACTTGTTTGAAGGTCCTCAGTTATTGAAATTTGGTTCCAGGTTTACAAAGTCAAATATTACATTTTGACTTGAAAATTTTATAATACAAGCCCAGAAAATGCCAAAACTTTGTTATTCTAAGCCTATCCCAAACAACTAGTAAAGTTTAGGGTATAATAGATTCACTATTAAACGAGAAAAATCACAGTTGAACTGCTTTATCAAAACAACTGAAATTATTCTCGTTTAATAGTGAATCTATTATAGTATATACAATTTAAAAAAAAAAGTTTTTGCAGACGATAAACAATATAGCACAGAAAAAATAAGGCACAAGAAGAAAACAATGATTATAACCATGCTCTTCTTTTGTCGTAATGATTCCTCAACGATTTCTATAAGGGATGTCTAGACCAGGTCAAGTTTTTGAAAGAGTTAAACCTATTAATAAAAAAACTTTTAAAACAAAATTGTCGAAATCAAGAGGTGTTCCAGAGTTCAAAATCACATTAAGGCTACCCATAACATCAAAAGTTTGTGTTGAAGAAAATATTGGAGGAAAAGAAAACATGAAGCCACAATTTGTAATGTATCATAAGCACCACAACTACATTTCTATATAATATGGTCGGTGAAAAATTCATCTGATCCTGGCCATGCTTTGTTTATTTAAGCTGGGTGATTTGTTTTCATGCTGGGACTGACCGTCCACTCTGAGATGCTACATACTGATAAGCACTTGCTAATGGATTGATTATGCAAACGGCTAACTGTACACCTGAATCAGAATTGATGGCTTTGGAGTCACTAAAATAACTGGGTGTGTAAGCAAATAGCACAAAAATCATTTTCTTCAACTCCTTATGGTAGGGACATTAAAACAATGTATTGTTCAGGAAAGGATTGGTTTTCCTTATACTTCTTGTCTGTATACATGTATGTTTCGAATGAAAACATAAGGGATCAGGGCGTTTTTCGCGAAATGTACACCTATGATATAGATATAAGATAAAGATCAAAAGCTTAAAATTGCCCTTTCTTTTGATCAGCAGGTATTCGAACAGAATAATGTAATTTTAAAGACATTCATTAATTATGTTACGCATGTGCCCCCGATTCGAACTTTTCGATTGTATTTCATGTACATTGCCATTTTCAAAATCACAACCATAAAGATTTAGGTAGAATACCCGTAATGTGGCCATTTTGAGTTTCATAAAACCTCGGATTTTCTCAGCTTTGACAGGGATTTGAGGGTAGATCTTGGTATCAAAGTAGACCGGAGAGTACGATGTATCGCATGGCACGTATCTCAATATGAAGAGTTAAGTATTTGATTTAGAATTTAAGAAAAATGTGTACTTACCAAGTGTTTCTGTTTACAAATGTTAGGAAAATATAACATAACAAAGTCTCTTGATTGCCGCCTGCGAAATTAAGTAAAAAACTGTACGTCCTAGAATCTTAATTTTTGGCATCAAACATTGATGTTTGTAGGGGAAATAGCTATTTATACATCTTGGTTGACCATAGACTTTTAACCTATTACCAGACATTATTTTTTTTTAGATTTTTTACTGGTCTAATTCCAAAGGTGATGCACACAACAATTTCAAATGACTTGAATTTTGCATTTTATTACATTCCTAGCAGTAAAATCCTGTAATTTCACAGTGAAATAAATTTTGATATTTTCACTGCAGTGAAATATTTCACTCCTGCCGGAACTATTTTTTTTCTTCTTTTTCCCCATTCATTCATTATCCTTTACAGATTCCATGCATGCAGAACATCGGAAATGTATATCAAATAAGATCTACCTGCAAAAAAGAAAAACATCTAAAAGAACTAATCTATATTCTTTGTTTTCGCCCTTATTCTACATGTTTGATCATGGAAGCGAAGATCTATCCAGCGCTGGAGTTTTGAAGGGAAAATGGACACACGAACATGACAAAAATTGTTCCGTGACAAATCACTGGAACAGACTGTTTTTACGCCTGCTCAAAGCAATCGAACGACACATCACAGAATTCGATAAAGATTGTTATAAGACCATCCCTTTTGTCTAAAATACGCTAAATCAATAGTTTTCCGCTGAAAATTCTGCTTCTTTCATGAATCTGTTATTCCAGTAGTTGAACTTGTTGTTGTTCTTTTTATTGGTAACTTAGACTGGCGTTTTGAAAAATTTAGACTAGAAGGGTTGAAATTTATTCAGTCCGCTTTTTTTCTTTCATTACAATTGTTTTTGATAATTTAATGTCCAGATAGATGCTTCATTCTTTGCTCGCTTCAAAATTTTAAACAAAATGGCGGCCTTTTTTCTGAATACACAAAGTGCATGTATATATGCGCGATGTAAAGCCTTGGATCAGATTGGAATAAGAACGTTATTTTTTTAAATGATTTTGTCCCAATTTGAGGGTTAAATTCCCAAAATAGGTATGTAATAAATAGATTCACTAACTGAATAAATGTAATATGAAAATTATTTCACTCGAATGGGGTGAGACGCAGTTAAAAAACTCGTCCTAACGGACTCGTTTTTTCAACCGCATCACACCCCATTCTCAGTGAAATAATTTTCATATCACATTTCTCCAGTTAGTTAATCTCTATTTATTTTCTCTCTTTTTGTCACTAGCAATTTCTTCATTTTCTGCAATGTTATTCAGGAAAATCATCAAATTATTTTACCATATTTTCGCTGAGTGTTTCAGATAAATTTGACAGAGTGTCCAAATCAGGCATTGATTTGAAAATCGCCATAATTTGCAGATCACTGTGCTAGTTTCTTACCTGTTTCTTAAGACAAAAGTAACATGTTGAGCTTTGTACCATTGTTTTATGTATTAAGTAACTTTTTGTTTTGTCGACAATTTCTCCAGTTACAACGTTCGTTGCGTTACCCTACCCATTTACGGTAATTGATTAACCATTAACTTAACCCTTTCCCAAAAACCAAACATTTTGACTAATTGTTACAATTTAATAACTGCCATAGACGATAGGATGGCTTTTGATAAAAATAGGTCGTGTGAAGCACAGAATATTTTTAGCGTGGAAGAAATTGAGGCAAAGGGAGAAAATGCTGACAATAAGCATTTTCTTCTTTTGCCTAAATGTTCCCCAAGCCTTGTCTACAACAAGTGTCAAAACTAGGTCAGTTCGGGAAAGGGTTAGCTATTGAGTAAGGAGAGTGAGTTAATTGTTTTGTAATTTGACCTTGAGACATGCTTTGACCTTGCCTAGTCACCCAAAGTGATAATCAAGCGAGTTTATCAATGTATTTTGCCTGTCAAAACGTGATCCTTTTTCTGACTGTATATAGACTCTTTCACGTTATACGTGTATCTTTTATCATCGTGCGATGATCAGACCGATCTGCAACATACGCCCCAGGATATCTCTAACATAAGATCAGGCAAGTTACGTGAACAGATTGGCCTCAAAGATATGGAAAAACTCATCTTGGGGGAAAACAGTCTTCCTCGAATCAGACATGTGGACATCAAAACAACTGTCAAAATACATGTCCAAGCGCGGATCCAGGAATTTTTCCCATGGAGGGGGGGGTCATCCGATCTTTAATCCCTTTTTCGCTAAATTCCAGGGGGGGTCAGGAGCCCTGACCCCCCCCCCCCCCTCTGGATCCGTGCATGCAGATAGAGGTCATACCATGAAGGACTGAATATAGGAACGATTAATCGTGGCACACAGGGATGAATGACGCAGCTTATTTGGGACATGACATGTAATCTTTTTGATAACCCCTTTTTTCGCCAAATTCCAGGGGGGGGGGGTCATGACCCCCTGACCCCCCCCCCCTGGATCCGCGCATGCATGTCGCAGGCATAATAAAATTATGCCGACTCAGAATGGCATGGAAATAATTGACAAAGAGGGATCAGCTAATTCTTTTACAAAAATATACCATATCAAGCAAATCTCTGACATTTTTCTGCCATGTCTGCTTTAAACTGTTTTCATATCGGTCACATATTAACCCATTACCACACAGTGACTCTTTTTGACTTCTTACAAGATAATAGCTTTGGAAAACATTGTGGAAAATGAAGGAATTGCTTGTCAAAAGCAATTCCTTCATTTCCCACAATGTTTTCTATGTAAAAAGAACAAAAAATGTAAAATTCAATTCACTTGAAATTGTCGTCTGAAGCATCTTTGAATTTGGACTAGTCTTAAATTTTGTCGTTTGGTAATGGGTTAAGAAAAAAAAAATATGAAAGATTTTCTGCAATCGTTGTGTCACGCGATTCCCCTCTTTGATACTTAAGGTAGAATACCCGTAATATAGCCATTTTGAAATTCATAAAACATCGGGTTTTTTCGAGCAGAGTCGTTTCGTATCCGAACCTATTCGGGCGCGGTCGTAAACATTCGGCGGTGGAAAGTTCCACCGCCGAATGTTTTCGACATCGCCCGAATAATTCCGACGTCGCGCAAATCTCATTGGGGTGGACTACCTTAAGTAGGTTTTGAATAATAGAAAGATTATAACATTCCAAAGTGTCAGACTTTGTTTTCTTTGTGTTTTAGTTTGACTGACGGGTCTGTTCGTTAATTACATTTAAATAGCCAGATATATTTACACTTTAATAGAATAAAAAACGACTTGCACTTTTCATAGACCACCAGTTATATGCAGTATTTGAGTTTTCTCAAAGAAAAAAGTATAAAAAAGGCTGGTTTGGATTTTTGTCAAAGTACAAAATAAAGGGGTGATCTAAATCGAAGTGGATGCAAATGACAAAATAAGTCATACACTAGGTCGGACATTGTTGCGTCAGTATTCTTCTTTTCTTGCAGTGTTTTAAAGTTGTCCTAAGTATGGACCACAAAACCTGGTATTGTTTCGGAAAGGGTAAAATTGAAATGATCTGCCAAGGATAGATCAATTTTGTCATTTTTCAATTCTTTCTCGTGTGTGCGTGAGTGTGTGTGTGTGTGTGTATGTGGGGGGGGGGGGTGCGTCAGAAACGCCAATATGTGGAACATGGGTTGAAATCATTGAAGGACTAAGTCGATTGGACCAGTAACGATAAATGAGAACGCCCCTTTTCGCATGACCCGTATCTTAATTCATCAAGCTGAAAATCCATCGCGCTATAGTACGAAAAGGCGGCTATTTAAATTTCAATTGAAGCACATAATCTGTAGATTGAATTAACGCTGCACAATTAGGTGCACCATTGCCGTATTGAATAACTTAGATGCTTTTTCATGATAATTAATGCATGCTTGAATAAACTGGTAGGGCGGTTTATCCAATTTAATTCAAGCTAACGTTAGTTGACTTCCTAATGATTTTCGAAGAGCTGATGAAACGTTCAGCACACCTACATTCTTATATTTACCCTTTCCCACGCAGAACAAAATATAAGGGTCGAACAAATTCACTGGCGTTGCAAACGTGGTGGTGAACTCGGCCAAAGAGAGGGACGTTTTTCACTACAATAAGGTACAGATATTTTGCGTATAAATGTGAGATTAAAGATCTGATTGGATAGTTTTTCTAATAACAATGAATTTGTTCTAAAAATAGACCGGGTTAACTGTTTTGTATTGACAAACTGTCGGTGTTGTTATAAAATCTCGTAACTACGGCTTCAATAAAACCGTAGTTACGATATTTTATAACAATACCGACGGAATACATTGATCGTGAGTGAAAAAAACGCTCCTCGCTTTGGCCGAGTTCACCACCAGCGAAATATGTACGTGTACGCGGGCATAACTCCTTTTCCCAAATCACACTATCTCAGGGTGGTCTAAATTGAAAGCCATTGCATTTGACTATACTTGTTTTAAGCTGCAGATACGTGGTTTTGGCAGAAAAGTAGCGATATGTAAATTTTACTAAAATCTTTAGTCAAAATCCTCTGAGGAGAGGAAAATATACTAATCATGAGAATTTTCTTCTTTGGCATAGAGGGTTTCTAAAAGAACATTCTGTAAAGCTGACAAAATCAGGTCTTATTTGGGAAAGGGTTCAAGACCAAATTATAAATCATCGGATGCATATTCAACAATGTCATTATAATGTCAATATCTATTCATAAATGATATCACATGAATCAGAAAATGGCGTCGAAAATTTATAGAAGATCATTACGACAATGGAGGATATCAAGGTGTCATCTAAATTTAACTGATTGTCAGGGTCCCGCCCGTACTTCTGGTTCTTTAACCCTTTCAAAGAAAAAAAGAACGTACTAATTTTCACTATCATTTTTATATTTTCTATTTTTGTTCATAAAATTTCTTCCTACAGCCCAATATAAATGACCTGGCATAGCATCTCTAGCTTATAGCTAGAGATGCTCAGCCAGGTCATTTATCGAGACCTATATGTACATGCCAATGAAAATGCCAGTGAACATTAGTGTCTTTTTTTAGAAAGGGTTTTAAGAACCAGAAGTACGGATGGGACCCTTACAATCAATTAAATCAATGTTCAATTAAATGTTTTAATCAAAACAATCAGTGCTGTTCTTTATACATTCCCAAACAAGACCTGTCTTGAAGTCCATTGTAGGAAAGCCTTAGGGTACATTATTCATAGATTCAAATAATGGAGACGCTTTGATGAATGAGACATTGCATTCTCTTTCATTTTTAAAGTATGTTTTGAATCCAAGAATGGTTATTCTTATGCGTCTAAATGCTATCTTTTTTAGATTATTGAATTAATGCGAGTGCCCGTTTTCTTTTCTTTTGTGTGTGTGTGTGTGTGTTTTTTTTTAAGGATTTTAACCCTTTTCAAACCAAGACCCGGTTTTGACGTGTTCAACAAAAAAAGTTGAGCATTTTCTTCTTTTGAATCAAAGTTTTCAGTGGAATATTGTACACAAATTGTATCTTTATAAACATCAATTTCGCCCCTACAGTAGCTTTCAAATCGAAACAGTTCAACGTTTTACTGTCTCGAAAAGAATAAATAGGCCTATGAGTGTGACCAGAGATAAATATCAATTTGTGTGGTTTTGAGCATAGATCGGCCAATATCATTATTTTGCTAAGAGCGTTAAATTACATCTTTTTAAATACAAATTCCCGTTTGTGGTAAAGGTTGTTGCATTTTAATTGCGTGTGGTCCATAAATTAGTGCCTAATTGAAATCACGAGTGATCGTTTTACCATGCTTGTCGATCAGCGTAAAGGTTAAATTCTTATTTTGTTCCCATAAAACCCTTATCAAACAGCAGATATTTAGACCATTCCAAACAGATGGATGTACGTACAGACGAAAAAGTCCATGCAGAAGAAAACTTTTTTTTTAATTTGGAAAAGACATTCCACCAAAATAATTGTTTGCAGCATTTTCTATTGCATAAATGTCTCATTTTCCCATTTGGGAATGTCGAAACCATTGATTGTTTCGAGAAAGAGTTGAATTCTGAATTTCTAATAAATCAGTCTTGCTAGTTTAGGTTTCGCTAGGTTCTGAAACGTTTAAGCTATAGCTAGTGTTCCTGTCCAGACCTTTTTAAAGTAAGGCCTTCCCCAAACGGCAATATTTGATTTCAGAAATTATATTTGCCAGGTCAACATGTGGTCATTCAAATCACGGTGTATAATTACGTGACTCAGAATTTCCGATAATCTTCAATATCTTTTTAATACTTGACCAATTTGAATTCGGTTTAAAGCAGAGAAGGTGGGAAAATGCCAGGAATAAGTTGGACGAGTTGGATTTCTGAAAAAATCAACTGATAAAAAAGTTATTGAAGATAAACCAAAATTTTCTTCAATAACTTTTTTATCAGTTGATCTTTTAAAAATCAACTACGTCCATCTAATCCGTGACGTATGTCCACATTTTCTGCTTCAAACCGAATTCAAATCGGTCCAGTATTTACAAAGTTATTGAAGATTTTCTGAAAATATTGTATCACGTGATTATCTACCGTGTAAATGAAAGCGTTTGGTGCTATCAACAGAGCTATGAAGGCTTGGACGGGGTGGACATGCTTTCTAAGCAATAAATGGTACATAGGTCGAATTTGAAAGATGTATCAGACATTGCCATTTGTGACCCGTCACGCTAAAGGGGACCTTATCCGAACTCCAAAAATCCAAATTTTGACAAACTTGTCAGACCAAGCACAGGTCAACCAGATCCCGTATGCGAAAAATGAACATATAGTAAGATAGGGAAACCGTTTTAGATTTAGAAAATTACAATCAAGTGAAAAGTGTCGGCCCTAGTCTGGCTGCGCGGACTGCGCAGACTGACTAGGGTCGATATTTTTCACCCATCCGATAATGTCCCTTTTAGCGTGATGGGTCACAATTTTATATCAATAAACGAGAATTCGTGTATATAGTATCGCCCAGAACATATCGAGGGAAATATAAAGTTTGCTGATCAGTAGCAATCTTTTTCTTTGCTAACAAGGTTTCCGCCAAGTTAATTCTAAAATGGAAAGTCAAAATTAGACATTGTTGAGAAAGGGTTAAACATTATCTTCTTTCACCACTTTACTAAAACTAAAGGGTTTTGGTGGAAAATCGGATCTTAGTATATCAGATTGTTCGTTAGCTTAGAAGTTGACATTCATGAGCTCCCCATTTGTTTTGTCATATATTTTGTTCATATAACAAAAATATTCTCATTCATCATTTTACATTCAATGACCTCATGGTGATCTTTAATGTGCGTCAAAAATATTGTAAGTAAGATTCAACCTGCAGTTGCAGCATCTGGTACTGTTTATTACTTTCTGTAAAAAGTTTCAATGGACTGTTCTTAATTCAAGAAAATATTTGTCTTCAAAAAGCATGAAAGGAAAGAAAATGATTAAAGATATTGTCATAATTATGGAAAGATTTCACCCTTTCTTTAAAAAAAACTGTGTTTGACGTCCATTA
Source organism: Fragum sueziense (assembly GCA_963680895.1). NCBI lineage: Eukaryota > Metazoa > Mollusca > Bivalvia > Cardiida > Cardiidae > Fragum > Fragum sueziense. The sequence goes on from OY804602.1 coordinate 23,095,376, forward strand.
TACAAAAGGCTTTGTACAACACCGAGGCAAAAGAAGAATATGCTTTAACCAACATTTCCTTTTCTTCCTCTACACTTTCAGTGCTATATATTGCACCCGTGCCTAAGCACAAATTCCACCCTAATCAAATTTTTTTCGTCATTTGCATCATCCGTCAAATCGGAACGGTCTATAACCGATTGTCTGGGAAAGGGTTATATGATCAACTCATTAATCAATTTATTCGCTGAAGTGATTTTCAATAAATCACCATTCAGGACCGTAGTATTGTCTCGATAATCATCGATTTGGATCAGACAATGGCGCATAACTGGTAGGTCTTGACAGTCGATCTTGTCTTCATTTTGTGCGCCATTGTTCGGATACAAAAGAGCTGAGATATCATTTAATATTAGATCGGATTTAAAGATAACTTTTGACCCATCGTACTATAGTTTTGTGAATATTGTTTGTGATTTTATGAAAAAAATCCCCGAGTCGCCATACATAGTCAGAGCTTGCATAAATGGGAACGACTTTATCCAGTTAACCATTACTTAATTTCGGACAAACAATTGATTTTCGTAGATGTTGTTATGGAATCTCGTTACTAAGGCTTGTATCAAGCCGTAGATACAAAATTTTATAACAACACCGACGGTTTATCAATACTTAATAGTAAACCCAGTCTATTTCTAGCATAAAATTCATTGCTATTGTGTGGTTCATCGCACTATCTATGGACAATAAGAAAGAAATTCAAGACTTGCTATGGATGACCAAGACGTACATAATGCTATGAAGTATCTTGCGTGTTTGAAAAATAACGTCAAAGAATGATCAAAAAATAGAGATCGATTCAAAATCAGAAGGCCTATAGAAAATGTCAAGCTAATGAAAAGACAATTAAATTTGTAACGAGGAAATAAGTTGTACCTGCATATCAATTAGGAAACATGAATGAACTTCTATTGTGAACACGTCATTCTTGATAATTTATTGTCGTTAACCCTTTCCCAAACGACAAAATTTTAGGGTGTTCCACTTCAAAAACTGCCACAAATGACAAAATGGATGTTAGGAAAGATATGATTTGTGTAAGATATGACACAGAAAATATTGAGACAAAAGGAGAAACTGCTGGTTATCAGCAGTTTTTTCTTTTTGTCTCAATGTTTTCCCAATTATTTTCTATTGGGGACGTCAAAACCAGTTCTTGTTTGGGAAAGGGTTGATATAAACTTGACCTTCAAAACATCACGTGAAGGTCAAATTCCGTGTTTGTGCTGCATAATTTATTCTTGATCAACAACATATTCTTTTACGCTGGTTCAAATTCAACCCATAACCAAACGACAACATTTTGAGTTGGTCCAAATTCAAAGATATTGTAGACGATAATTTCAAGTGAATGAAATTTAGTTTTTGTTGTCTTTTGGGGTGGGAAACATTATGGGAAATGAAGAAATTGCTTGTCACAAGCAATTTCTTCATTTTCCACAATGCTTTCGATAGTCATTATCATGCGAGAAGTCAAAAAGAGTCGGTGTGTGGTAATGGGTGAAAGGTCTAACAAACGGTAGATAACTTCTCTACTTAGACAATTTTTGTAGACCACATATTAATTCATTTATAAAGGTAGAAATTGATTACATTATAGAATAACATAATTAGCTTAATTCCACTAAGACCTATCCACACACAGACACAGCAGCCACCGGAAGTCGTCCTTTGATGACAATTATGGCCAATCACCGTTCATTGCCATTGCACGTGGGATGCTTTGCTCGGAATTGGATCAGAGCCTCGATCTGGCATAATTTGTTGCCAATGTTTCCTATTTACCGTGTTTCAATTGAGTCAAATATTCATTTATACTGACATTCAAAAGAAAGTGATTGTCATATCGTCCCTTGATTGCCAGAAGGGGCTATCAGCACTTTTGGGCGAAAATGACATTTTAACATTTTTTTAGTCAGTCGAGTGGTTTCTACCTATGGAAAAAATTTGGTACCGATATTCCAATTAGAAATGATAAAAAATTGCATAACATGATTGGGGTCTATCAGCAACTAGCCAGATTGTTTCCGACCAGACGGGGCTATCAACACCAACTGGGCTGCTAGAAGGGTCTATCAGCATAGCCCCCTCACTGATAAATGGGACTCAGGTTAGCTATTAACCGGTCATTTTATCTGCTTAATTGTCCCATAACCCTTTCCTAAACAAGACCCGGTTTTGAGGTTCCTTATAGAAAAGGCCTTTGAAACATTGAGGAAAAAGAAGATGCCATAAGCGACATTTTATTCATTTGTCTGAACATTTTCTAGGCTATAATGTTGTCAAGTTTTGATTCATTAATATTTATTTTGTCGTCTACTTTGAATTCGAACCACCCTAAGTTTTGCTTTTGGATAATGTAAGCAAAGAAGAACATTGTGTGAATTTATCATGAAAATTGGCTTAATTAGTGGAATGATCCCAGTAAACTCAAATAAATCTACAGTGCGACATAAATATTCAACAAATCGGAATACTCTAAAGCTATTATTATGTGAAAAGATAAGTGGATTTTTATTGTTAGGCTATCTGTGTTGTTTATCAGCACTTTCTATCAATGCGTATTTGCAGTCTTCAATTTATTCATCAAGGCAATAATCAGAAAAATGAAACAAAATAGTCATTAGCGAAGTTCGTTGATAGCCCCTTCTGGCTGCCGAGATATCAAATTTTGATAAAAACATTTTTACAGTCTGTGTACATGATACATTCATCTTGCATGAACGAAAAGTAATATATATTAAACGAAATATATAAAATTTTGTCTCAACAAAATGCTTAGAATTGAAAGAATTGAGTTTCAATTTTCTGATATATAGCCCCTTCTGGCGGCCTGATTTTTGCTCATTTCGGATTGAAACTTCAGAATGGTCAAGGAACATATTTCAGAAAGGAACAAGCAAGAATCGAAAAAACGCTGGAAAGAAGAATGCGAAATGTAACACCGAACTCTCTATGTAGCGACCTTTGACCTACTGGATGTTAGAACTGCAAAACGCCATGCTCCAAATTGTCACAAAAATATTACAAACGAAAGTTGAACCGCTACGCTGTATTTACTGGCACACAAAAAGGGACCCGAATGAGGTTCATGGCCAGCGTGGATCATCAGAAATGTTTATTTACATAATGACACATCTTATTTTCCGCCATTAATTATAAAGCAGGTCATACTCTATTCTGACTGCTGTTCCGGACAAAACAAAACCATATCTAGCCTCAGGTTTGCTGAAAGTTGTATCGACACATCCTAATATATAAGCGATTGAGCAGTAAGATTTGGAGACCGTTCTCGTTTGTATTACATGACTGGTTGCTACGGAGCATGTCCCCGCCAAAAAAAAGATATCATTATATACGTTCCGCAACAACGGGACACAATATTTCAAATGGTCAGACGTTATAACCCTCAGTGTGTCAGGGTTTTCCGCACAATAGTTCGAAGCTGCATTAGCGAACTATTAATTCTTGGTAAACATTGAAGTTTACACAATATCTATGCAAAGAAAAAGTGAATAAAAACATAACGAGAAAAGAAGAAATTGCTCATTTTGAGCATTTTTTTTCTTTTCCAATTCTGTTTTTGTAACCAATTATCATAATTGCAAAAATGCATTTTTAGCCTATTAGTTTTTGAAACGAAATACATAAATATGTCTTTATTTGGTGACCATTTTGAAGAAAATAAGCTTTGTGTGTACTTTTTGAGCTGTAGGGACACAACACTGATTTACATGAAGCTGTGTAGTGGGGTCGAAGCATCTTTATGGAATGGGGATCGCACTTTGTGTGATACGACATTTTATTTATTTGAAAGCGTATGTGTCATTCTAAAATTTTAAAACGTGCGCTGATGGCAGTAGAATAAACTAGCACAAGGTCAATGTGTTGAAAGAGAAAAGAAGCCACCCAGATGAAATATTTCATTATACATGTATTTGCTAGATACAAAAACAGTAATCCATTATTCATTTGTACTGAGGTGAAAAAGACTATGCAGAAGACCCTTTGGAATTCTACCAATGAAATATAAGGAAAAACTTTCAATATCAGTTGCTAAAAAGAAGGAAATGTATCACGGTTTTTACTAAACGCATAAATAAACAGTAAAATGAGCAAAAATATATTATTTATGAGAATATATGATTTTTTTACGATACATGCCTTGCTGTTGACTCCTTCTGGCAGAGACATATCCTCTGTATTTTGGTATGTTTTCCGGCAGCCAGAAGGGGCTATCAGCGTTTTTTGACTAAAAAAGGCGTGAATCATAGGAAATGAAATTTGATGATATGTACGTGCGTAGTGGCTATCATGTTCTACTCATGTGCCAAACATGGTATCTGACCATTAAAAACCTGATTTTTGACAAGCATTTAAAACCTTTAAAACCTCAAAACTATGAAAAGTGCTGATAGCCCCTTCTGGCAATCAAGGGACGATATATGGTACCAAAATTGCCAAAAAAATTGTTTTAACAGAAAGATACTTTACATTTTACTGCAATTCGACAATTAACAGAGGTTTGCTGAAATGTGTATATATGAGGGTGAAAATAAAAGTCGCAGACTCGTTGGATTTTGTATGATATTTTCTTGCCTTTGGTACTTATCCAAAATTTGCCAGATTTCAAGACCCGTGTGTTTTAGAAGACTTGAATTAATTCAAAGAAATCGTCGTTTTTCAACGAAAACCTCGTAACTGCAGCTTAAATCAAGCTGCAGTTACGAGTTTTTCGTTAAAGCGACGAAATATGGGTCATTTGAAACAGATACTGAGTTTATATTGAATTACTGGACAAGTACAGTACCAAAGGCATAAAACTAATGTCAACAGTCTGCAACTTTTAATTCTCATCCTCTGTTACTTAAACTTATAGCATAGGCCTGTGAATGGTCAACTTTCAGTCAAATGCAAAGCACCCTACAGTCATTTTCTTGTAATTTTTGATATTACAAAATTAATGTTGTTATTTTGTTTAAATAAAAGTAAATGATTGTATGTAGCCACACGCATACTTTCTTTTGTGTACCAGTATATTTAACTCCGAAATGCTCGTTTTAATCAAAATGGCCAAACATGGTCTTTAAAGAGAAATACCAACTCGAATCAGTACAAATATAAATCAGTTCCAAATCACCAAACATCTATCATTTAGTGCTAGTTGACTTGTTTTCGCCTTATCAATTAGTAGGCATATCAAATAGCCTTTGACACGATCCTCCTTGTCAACTTACGAACAAAAACAAAGTACTGTCGGTACTATCAGGTAAACGTGCTCACGACCCCAGATCACCCACCAGATAGCATTGTTTTGGTCTTATCTAAAACCCTCAACCTTACGTTGGGGGTTCCTTCTAAAGTTACATATGACTACAAATAGCCTTCCAACATTTAAAAAAATACAGCCGACACTCGTTACGGCAAAATTCCGCTTAAGTCGAAGTGAAAGTCATGTCCCATCCTCAACAATGGGTTATCAAAATTTTTAATCAAAATAACTTCGAAACAAAATTACAGTCATTGAAATTTATTAGAAAAAGGATAGGAATTGCTCGTTTCGAGCAATTTCTTTCCCTTTTCCTACTATATTTCAACCATGGACATGGTCGAATATCGTTTTTATCGGAAATAATCAAAATCGGATGAGTCGAGCTCCGGATATGTCGAGGTATTTTGACGACCCCTCTGACTTCGACATAACGAGTGTCGACTGTACTTATTTGTCTTTATGAGCGCTATAAAGATGGACCAGACACGAAGGTACACGTGCACGATGGATAATCACGTGATACAATATTTTCAGAAAATCTTTAATAATTTTGTAAATACTGGACCGATTTAAATTCGGTATGAAGCAGAGAAGGTGGACAGACGTCACGCATTAGATGGACGTGGTTGATTTCTGAAAAATCAACTTATAAAAAAGTTATTGAAGATAAACCAATATTTTGGTTTATCTACAAAAACTTTTTTTATCAGTTGATTTGTCAAAAATCTAACACGTCCAGCTTATTCCTGGCATTTTCACACCTTCTCCGCTTTAAACCGAATTCAAATTGGTCAAGTATTAAAAAAGATATTGAAGATTATCGGAAATTCAAAGTCACGTGATTATACTCCGTGATGTGACTAAAGAACAATATTTCGGTGAAGTTGGCTTCCCGCAGAATAGTACAGCTGCAGTAGAAGAGAAGCAGAAATACAGCATGAAGTTGGCAGAGTAGCAGTGTGAAGTTGGCAGAGTAGCAGTGTGAAGTTGGCAGAGTAGCAGTGTGAAGTTGGCAGAATAGCAGTGTGAAGTTGGCAGAATAGCACAGTAGCAGTGTGAAGTTGACTGAGTAACAGTGTGAAGTTGGCAGAATAGCAGAGTTGCAGTGTGAAGTTGGCAGAGTAGCAGTATGAAGTTGGCAGAATAGCAGAGTAGCAGTGTGAAGTTGGCAGAGTAGAAGTGTAGCAGTGTGAAGTTGGCAGAATAGCAGAGTAGTGCTCAGTGTGAAGTTGGCAAAATAGCAGAGTAGCAGTGTGAAGTTGGCAGAATAGCAGAGTAGCAGTGTGAAGTTGGCAGAATATCAGAGTAGCAGTGTGAAGTTGGCAGAATAGCACAGTAGCAGTGTGAAGTTGGCAGAATATCAGAGTAGCAGTGTGAAGTTGGCAGAATAGCAGAGTTGCAGTGCGAAGTTGGCAGAATAGCACAGTAGCAGTGTGAAGTTGGCAGAATAGCAGAGTAGCAGTGTGAAGTTGACAGAATAGCAGAGAAGCAGTGTGAAGTTGGCAGAATAGCAGAGTTGCAGTGTGAAGTTGACAGAATAGTACAGTAGCAGTATGAAGTTGGCAGAATAGCACAGTAGCAGTGTGAAGTTGGCAGAATAGCAGTGTAGCAGTGTGAAGTTGGCAGAATAGCACAGAAGCAGTGTGAAGTTGGCAGAATAGCAGAGAAGCAGTGTGAAGTTGGCAGAATAGCAGAGTTGCAGTGCGAAGTTGGCAGAATAGCACAGTAGCAGTGTGAAGTTGGCAGAATAGCAGAGTAGCAGTGTGAAGTTGACAGAGTAGCAGTTTAGCAGTGAGAAGTTGACAGAGTAGCAGTGTGAAGTTGGCAGAATAGCAGTGTAGCAGTATGAAGTTGGCAGAATAGCAGAGTAGCAGTGTGAAGTTGGCAGAATAGCAGAGTTGCAGTGTGAAGTTGACAGAATAGCACAGTAGCAGTGTGAAGTTGGCAGAATAGCAGAGTAGCAGTGTGAAGCTGGCAGAATAGCACAGTAGCAGTGTGAAGTTGACAGAATAGCAGAGTTGCAGTGTGAAGTTGACAGAATAGCACAGTAGCAGTGTGAAGTTGACAGAATAGCAGTGTGAAGTTGGCAGAATAGCAGAGTTGCAGTGTGAAGTTGGCAGAATAGCAGAGTAGCAGTGTGAAGTTGACAGAATAGCAGAGTAGCAGTGTGAAGTTGACAGTATAGCAGAGTTGCAGTGTGAAGTTGACAGAATAGCACAGTAGCAGTGTGAAGTTGACAGAATAGCAGTGTGAAGTTGGCAGAATAGCAGAGTTGCAGTGTGAAGTTGACAGAATAGCACAGTAGCAGTGTGAAGTTGGCAGAATAGCAGAGTAGCAGTGTGAAGTTGACAGAATAGCAGAGTAGCAGTGTGAAGTTGGCAGAATAGCAGAGTTGCAGTGTGAAGTTGACAGAATAGCACAGTAGCAGTGTGAAGTTGTCAGAATAGCAGTGTTGCAGTGTGAAGTTGACAGAGTAGCAGTGTGAAGTTGACAGAGTAGCAGTGTAGCAGTGTGAAGTTGGCAGAATAGCAGAGTTGCAGTGTGAAGTTGGCAGAATAGCACAGTAGCAGTGTGAAGTTGACAGAGTAGCAGTGTGAAGTTGGCAGAATAGCAGTGTAGCAGTGTGAAGTTGGCAGAATAGCAGAGTAGCAGTATGAAGTTGACAGAGTAGCAGTGTGAAGTTGGCAGAATAGCAGTGTAGCAGTATGAAGTTGACAGAGTAGCAGTGTGAAGTTGGCAGAATAGCAGAGTTGCAGTGTGAAGTTGGCAGAATAGCAGTGTAGCAGTGTAGCAGTGTGAAGCTGGCAGAATAGCGCAGTAGCTGTGTGAAGTTGGCAGAATAGCAGAGTAGCAGTATGAAGTTGACAGAGTAGCAGTGTGAAGTTGGCAGAATAGCAGTGTAGCAGTGTGAAGTTGGCAGAATAGCAGAGTAGCAGTATGAAGTTGACAGAGTAGCAGTGTGAAGTTGGCAGTGTAGCAGTTTGAAGTTGGCAGAATAGCAGAGTAGCAGTGTGAAGTTGGCAGAATAGCAGAGTAGCAGTATGAAGTTGACAGAGTAACAGTGTGAAGTTGGCAGTGTAGCAGTGTGAAGTTGGCAGAATAGCAGTGTAGCAGTGCGAAGTTGACAGAGTAGCAGTGTGAAGTTGACAGAGTAGCAGTTTAGCAGTGTGAAGTTGGCAGAATAGCAGAGTTGCAGTGTGAAGTTGGCAGAATAGCACAGTAGCAGTGTGAAGTTGGCAGAGTAGCAGTGTGAAGCTGGCAGAATAGCAGTGTAGCAATGTGAAGTTGGCAGAATAGCAGTGTAGCAGTGTGAAGTTGGCAGAATAGCAGAGTAGCAGTGTGAAGTTGGCAGAATAGCAGAGTAGCAGTGTGAAGTTGGCAGAATAGCAGAGTTGCAGTATGAAGTTGGCAGAATAGCCCAGTAGCAGTGAAGTTGGCAGAGTAGCAGAGTAGCAGTGTGAAGTTGGCAGAATAGCAGAGTAGCAGTGTGAAGTTTGCAGAATAGCAGAGTTGCAGTGTGAAGTTGGCAGAATAGCAGAGTAGCAGTGTGAAGTTAGCAGAATAGCAGAGTAACAGTATGAAGTTGACAGAGTAGCAGTGTGAAGTTGGCAGAGTAGCAGTGTAGCAGTGTGAAGTTGGCAGAATAGCACAGTAGCAGTGTGAAGTTGGCAGAGTAACAGTGTGAAGTTGGCAGAATAGCAGAGTAGCAGTATGAAGTTGGCAGTATAGCAGTGTAGCAGTGTGAAGTTGACAGTGTAGCAGTGTGAAGTTGGCAGAGTAGCAGTGTGAAGTTGACAGAATAGCAGTGTGAAGTTGGCAGATTAGCAGTATGAAGTTGGCAGAGTAGCAGTGTAGCAATGTGAAGTTGGCAGAATAGCACAGTAGCAGTGTGAAGTTGGCAGAATAGCAGAGTTGCAGTGTGAAGTTGGCAGAATAGCAGAGTTGCAGTGTGAAGTTGGCAGAATAGCAGAGTTGCAGTGTGAAGTTGGCAGAATAGCACAGTAGCAGTGTGAAGTTGGCAGAATAGCAGTGTGAAGTTGACAGAATAGCAGTGTAGCAGTGTGAAGTTGGCAGAACAGCAGAGTTGCAGTGTGAAGTTGGCAGAATAGCACAGAAGCAGTGTGAAGTTGGCAGAATAGCACAGTAGCAGTGTGAAGTTGGCAGAATAGCAGAGCAGCAGTGTGAAGTTGGCAGAATAGCAGAGTAGCAGTATCAAGTTGGCAGAATAGCAGAGTAGCAGTGTGAAGTTGGCAGAATAGCAGAGTAGCAGTGTGAAGTTGGCAGAATAGCAGAGTAGCAGTATGAAGTTGGCAGAATAGCAGAGTAGCAGTGTTAAGTTGGCAGAAAAGCAGAGTAGCAGTATGAAGTTGACAGAGTAACAGAGTAGCAGTGTGAAGTTGACAGAATAGCAGAGTAGCAGTATGAAGTTGGCAGAATAGCAGAGTAGCAGTGTGAAGTTGACAGAGTAACAGAGTAGCAGTGTGAAGTTGGCGGAATAGCAGAGTAGCAGTGTGAAGTTGACAGAAATGCACAGTAGCAGTGTGAAGTTGGCAGAATAGCAGAGTAGCAGTGTGAAGTTGGCAGAATAGCAGAGTAGCAGTGTGAAGTTGACAGAATAGCACAGTAGCAGTGTGAAGTTGACAGAATAGCAAAGTAGCAGTGTGAAGTTGACAGAGTAGCAGAGTAGCAGTGTGAAGTTGGCAGAATAGCACAGTAGCAGTGTGAAGTTGGCAGAATAGCAGTGTGAAGTTGGCAGAATAGCAGAGTAGCAGTGTGAAGTTGGCAGAGTAGCAGTGTGAAGTTGGCAGAATAGCAGAGTTGCAGTGTGAAGTTGACAGAATAGCACAGTAGCAGTGTGAAGTTGGCAGAATAGCAGTGTGAAGCTGACAGAATAGCAGAGTAGCAGTGTGAAGTTGACAGAATAGCAGTGTGAAGTTGGCAGAATAGCAGAGTAGCAGTGTGAAGTTGACAGAATAGCAGAGTAGCAGTGTGAAGTTGACAGAATAGCAGTTTAGCAGTGTGAAGTTGGCAGAGTAGCAGTGTGAAGTTGACAGAATAGCACAGTAGCAGTGTGAAGTTGACAGAATAGCAGTTTAGCAGTGTGAAGTTGGCAGAGTAGCAGTGTGAAGTTGACAGAGTAGCAGTGTGAAGTTGGCAGAATAGCAGTGTGAAGTTGACACAGTAGCAGTGTGAAGTTGACAGAATAGCAGTGTGAAGTTGGCAGAATAGCGGAGTAGCAGTGTGAAGTTGGCAGAATAGCAGTGTGAAGTTGGCAGAATAGCAGTGTGAAGTTGACAGAGTAGCAGTGTGAAGTTGACAGAATAGCAGTGTGAAGTTGACACAGTAGCAGTGTGAAGTTGACAGAATAGCAGTGTGAAGTTGGCAGAATAGCGGAGTAGCAGTGTGAAGTTGACAGAATAGCACAGTAGCAGTGTGAAGTTGGCAGAATAGCAGTGTGAAGTTGGCAGAATAGCAGAGTAGCAGTGTGAAGTTGGCAGAGTAGCAGTGTGAAGTTGGCAGAATAGCAGAGTTGCAGTGTGAAGTTGACAGAATAGCACAGTAGCAGTGTGAAGTTGACAGAATAGCAGAGTAGCAGTGTGAAGTTGACAGAATAGCACAGTAGCAGTGTGAAGTTGGCAGAATAGCAGTGTGAAGTTGGCAGAATAGCACAGTAGCAGTGTGAAGTTGACACAGTAGCAGTGTGAAGTTGGCAGAATAGCAGAGTAGCAGTTTGAAGTTGACAGAGTAGCAGAGTAGCAGTGTGAAGTTGGCAGAATAGCAGAGTAGCAGTGTGAAGTTGACAGAGTAACAGAGTAGCAGTGTGAAGTTGGCAGAATAGCAGAGTAGCAGTGTGAAGTTGACAGAGTAACAGAGTAGCAGTGTGAAGTTGGCAGAATAGCAGAGTAGCAGTGTGAAGTTGACAGAGTAGCAGAGTAGCAGTGTGAAGTTGGCAGAATAGCACAGCAGCAGTGTGAAGTTGACAGAGTAGCAGTGTGAAGTTGGCAGAATAGCAGAGTTGCAGTGTGAAGTTGGCAGAATAGCAGAGTTGAAGTGTGAAGTTGGCAGAATAGCAGAGTAGCAGTGTGAAGTTGACAGAGTAGCAGTGTGAAGTTGACAGAGTAGCAGTGTAGCAGTGTGAAGTTGGCGGAATAGCATAGTAGCAGTGTGAAGTTGGCAGAATAGCAGAGTAGCAGTGTGAAGTTGGCAGAATAGCAAAGTAGCAGTGTGAAGTTCGCAGATTAGCAGAATTGCAGTATGAAGTTGGAAGAATAGCACAGTAGCAGTGTGAAGTTGACAGAGTAGCAGTGTGAAGTTGACAGAGTAGCAGTGTAGCAGTGTGAAGCTGGCAGAATAGCGCAGTAGCTGTGTGAAGTTGGCAGAATAGCAGAGTAGCAGTATGAAGTTGGCAGAATAGCAGAGTAGCAGTGTGAATTTGGCAGAATAGCAGAGTAGCAGTGTGAAGTTGGCAGAATAGCAGAGTAGCAGTGTGAAGTTGACAGAGTAGCAGTGTGAAGTTGGCAGAATAGCAGAGTAGCAGTTTGAAGTTGACAGAGTAGCAGTGTGAAGTTGACAGAATAGCAGAGTTGCAGTTTGAAGTTGGCAGAATAGCAGTGTAGCAGTGTAGCAGTGTGAAGTTGGCAGAATAGCAGAGTAGCAGTGTGAAGTTGGCAGAGTAGCAGTGTAGCAGTGTGAAATTGGCAGAATAGCAGAGTAGCAGTGTGAAGTTGGCAGAATAGCAGAGTAGCAGTGTGAAGTTGGTAGAATAGCAGAGTAGCAGTGTGAAGTTGGCAGAATAGCAGAGTAGCAGTGTGAAGTTGGCAGAATAGCACAGTAGCAGTTTGAAGTTGGCAGAATATCAGAGTTGCAGTATGAAGTTGACAGAATAGCAGAGAAGCAGTGTGAAGTTGGCAGAATAGCAGAGTTGCAGTGTGAAGTTGACAGAATAGCACAGTAGCAGTGTGAAGTTGGCAGAATAGCAGAGTAGCAGTGTGAAGTTGGCAGAATAGCAGAGTAGCAGTGTGAAGTTGACAGAGTAGCAGTTTAGCAGTGTGAAGTTGACAGAGTAGCAGAGTTGCAGTGTGAAGTTGGCAGAATAGCAGAGTTGCAGTGTGAAGTTGACAGACTAGCAGTGTGAAGTTGGCAGAATAGCAGTGTGAAGTTGACAGAGTAGCAGTGTGAAGTTGACAGAGTAGCAGTGTAGCAGTGTGAAGTTGGCAGAATAGCAGTGTGAAGTTGACAGAGTAGCAGTGTGAAGTTGACAGAGTAGCAGTGTGAAGTTGGCAGAATAGCAGTGTGAAGTTGACAGAGTAGCAGTGTGAAGTTGACAGAGTAGCAGTGTGAAGTTGACAGAGTAGCAGTGTAGCAGTGTGAAGTTGGCAGAATAGCAGTGTGAAGTTGACAGAGTAGCAGTGTGAAGTTGACAGAGTAGCAGTGTGAACTTGGCAGAATAGCAGTGTGAAGTTGACAGAGTAGCAGTGTGAAGTTGACAGAATAGCAGTGTGAAGTTGGCAGAATAGCAGTGTGAAGTTGACAGAGTAGCAGTGTGAAGTTGGCAGAATAGCAGTGTAGAAGTGTGAAGTTGGCAGAATAGCAGAGTTGCAGTGTGAAGTTGACAGAGTAGCAGTGTGAAGTTGACAGAGTAGCAGTGTAGCAGTGTGAAGTTGGCAGAATAGCAGAGTTGCAGTGTGAAGTTGGCAGAATAGCACAGTAGCAGTGTGAAGTTGACAGAGTAGCAGTGTGAAGTTGGCAGAATAGCAGTGTAGCAGTGTGAATTTGGCAGAATAGCAGAGTAGCAGTATGAAGTTGACAGAGTAGCAGTGTGAAGTTGGCAGAATAGCAGAGTAGCAGTATGAAGTTGACAGGGTAGCGGTGTGAAGTTGGCAGAATAGCAGTGTAGCAGTATGAAGTTGACAGAGTAGCAGTGTGAAGTTGGCAGAATAGCAGAGTTGCAGTGTGAAGTTGGCAGAATAGCAGTGTAGCAGTGTAGCAGTGTGAAGCTGGCAGAATAGCGCAGTAGCTGTGTGAAGTTGGCAGAATAGCAGAGTAGCAGTATGAAGTTGACAGAGTAGCAGTGTGAAGTTGGCAGAATAGCAGTGTAGCAGTGTGAAGTTGGCAGAATAGCAGAGTAGCAGTATGAAGTTGACAGAGTAGCAGTGTGAAGTTGGCAGTGTAGCAGTTTGAAGTTGGCAGAATAGCAGAGTAGCAGTGTGAAGTTGGCAGAATAGCAGAGTAGCAGTATGAAGTTGACAGAGTAACAGTGTGAAGTTGGCAGAGTAGCAGTGTGAAGTTGGCAGAATAGCAGTGTAGCAGTGCGAAGTTGACAGAGTAGCAGTGTGAAGTTGACAGAGTAGCAGTTTAGCAGTGTGAAGTTGGCAGAATAGCAGAGTTGCAGTGTGAAGTTGGCAGAATAGCACAGTAGCAGTGTGAAGTTGGCAGAGTAGCAGTGTGAAGCTGGCAGAATAGCAGTGTAGCAATGTGAAGTTGGCAGAATAGCAGTGTAGCAGTGTGAAGTTGGCAGAATAGCAGAGTTGCAGTGTGAAGTTGGCAGAATAGCAGAGTAGCAGTGTGAAGTTGGCAGAATAGCAGAGTTGCAGTATGAAGTTGGCAGAATAGCCCAGTAGCAGTGAAGTTGGCAGAGTAGCAGAGTAGCAGTGTGAAGTTGGCAGAATAGCAGAGTAGCAGTGTGAAGTTTGCAGAATAGCAGAGTTGCAGTGTGAAGTTGGCAGAATAGCAGAGTAGCAGTGTGAAGTTAGCAGAATAGCAGAGTAACAGTATGAAGTTGACAGAGTAGCAGAGTAGCAGTGTGAAGTTGGCAGAATAGCAGTGTAGCAGTGTGAAGTTAGCAGAATAGCAGAGTAACAGTATGAAGTTGACAGAGTAGCAGAATAGCAATAGCAGTGTGAAGTTGGCAGAGTAGCAGTGTAGCAGTGTGAAGTTGGCAGAATAGCACAGTAGCAGTGTGAAGTTAGCAGAGTAACAGTGTGAAGTTGGCAGAATAGCAGAGTAGCAGTATGAAGTTGGCAGTATAGCAGAGTAGCAGTGTGAAGTTGGCAGAATAGCACAGTAGCAGTGTGAAGTTAGCAGAGTAACAGTGTGAAGTTGGCAGAATAGCACAGTAGCAGTGTGAAGTTGGCAGAGTAACAGTGTGAAGTTGGCAGAATAGCAGAGTAGCAGTATGAAGTTGGCAGTATAGCAGAGTAGCAGTATGAAGTTGACAGTGTAGCAGTGTGAAGTTGGCAGAGTAGCAGTGTAGCAATGTGAAGTTGGCAGAATAGCACAGTAGCAGTGTGAAGTTGGCAGAATAGCAGAGTTGCAGTGTGAAGTTGGCAGAATAGTAGAGTTGCAGTGTGAAGTTGGCAGAATAGCAGAGTTGCAGTGTGAAGTTGGCAGAATAGCACAGTAGCAGTGTGAAGTTGGCAGAATAGCAGTGTGAAGTTGACAGAATAGCAGAGTAGCAGTGTGAAGTTGGCAGAATAGCAGAGTTGCAGTGTGAATTTGGCAGAATAGCACAAAAGCAGTGTGAAGTTGGCAGAATAGCACAGTAGCAGTGTGAAGTTGGCAGAATAGCAGAGCAGCAGTGTGAAGTTGGCAGAATAGCAGAGTAGCAGTATGAAGTTGGCAGAATAGCAGAGTAGCAGTGTGAAGTTGGCAGAATAGCAGAGTAGCAGTGTGAAGTTGGCAGAATAGCAGAGTAGCAGTATGAAGTTGGCAGAATAGCAGAGTAGCAGTGTGAAGTTGGCAGAATAGCAGAGTAGCAGTGTGAAGTTGACAGAATAGCAGTGTGAAGTTGGCAGAATAGCAGAGTTGCAGTGTGAAGTTGGCAGAATAGCAGAGTTGAAGTGTGAAGTTGGCAGAATAGCAGAGTAGCAGTGTGAAGTTGACAGAGTAGCAGTGTGAAGTTGACAGAGTAGCAGTGTAGCAGTGTGAAGTTGGCAGAATAGCAGAGTTGCAGTGTGAAGTTGACAGAGTAGCAGTGTGAAGTTGACAGAGTAGCAGTGTAGCAGTGTGAAGTTGGCAGAATAGCAGAGTAGCAGTGTGAAGTTGACAGAATAGCAGAGTAGCAGTGTGAAGTTGACAGAGTAGCAGTGTGAAGTTGACAGAGTAGCAGTGTAGCAGTGTGAAGTTGGCAGAATAGCAGAGTAGCAGTGTGAAGTTGACAGAGTAGCAGTGTGAAGTTGACAGAGTAGCAGTGTAGCAGTGTGAAGTTGGCAGAATAGCAGAGTAGCAGTGTGAAGTTGACAGAATAGCAGAGTAGCAGTGTGAAGTTGGCAGAATAGCACAGTAGCAGTGTGAAGTTGGCAGAATAGCAGTGTGAAGTTGGCAGAATAGCAGTGTGAAGTTTGCAGAATAGCAGTTTGAAGTTGGCAGAATAGCAGTGTGAAGTTGGCAGAATAGCAGAGTAGCAGTGTGAAGTTAGCAGAATAGCACAGTAGCAGTGTGAAGTTGACAGAGTAGCAGTGTGAAGTTGACAGAATAGCAGAGTTGCAGTGTGAAGTTGGCAGAATAGCAGAGTAGCAATGTGAAGTTGGCAGAATAGCACAGTAGCAGTGTGAAGTTGGCAGAATAGCAGAGTTGCAGTGTGAAGTTGGCAGAATAGCAGAGTAGCAGTGTGAATTTGGCAGAATAGCAGAGTTGCAGTGTGAAGTTGGCAGAATAGCAGAGTTGCAGTGTGAAGTTGGCAGAATAGCAGAGTTGCAGTATGAAGTTGGCAGAATAGCAGAGTTGCAGTATGAAGTTGACAGAATAGCAGAGTTGCAGCATGAAGTTGGCAGAATAGCAGAGTTGCAGTATGAAGTTGACAGAATAGCAGAGTTGCAGTATGAAGTTGGCAGAATAGCAGAGTTGCAGTGTGAAGTTGGCAGAATAGCAGAGTAGCAGTGTGAAGTTGGCAGAATAGCAGAGTTGCAGTGTGAAGTTGGCAGAATAGCAGAGTTGCAGTGTGAAGTTGGCAGAATAGCAGAGTAGCAGTGTGAAGTTGGCAGAATAGCAGAGTAGCAGTGTGAAGTTGGCAGAATAGCAGAGTAGCAGTGTGAAGTTGGCAGAATAGCAGAGTAGCAGTGTGAAGTTGACAGAATAGCAGAGTAGCAGTGTGAAGTTGGCAGAATAGCAGAGTAGCAGTGTGAAGTTGACAGAATAGCAGAGTAGCAGTGAGAAGTTGACAGAGTAGCAGTGTGAAGTTGGCAGAATAGCAGAGTTGCAGTGTGAAGTTGGCAGAATAGCAGAGTAGCAGTGTGAAGTTGGCAGAATAGCAGAGTAGCAGTGTGAAGTTGGCAGAATAGCAGAGTAGCAGTGTGAAGTTGGCAGAATAGCAGAGTAGCAGTATGAAGTTGGCGGAATAGCAGAGTAGCAGTATGAAGTTGGCAGAATAGCAGAGTAGCAGTGTGAAGTTGACAGAGCAGCAAACCAGCAAAAAGAAGTTGACAGACCAGTTGAGTAACAGAATAGCAAAATGAAGTTAGCAGACAATCAGAGTAGCAGATTGAAGTTGGCAGACCAGCAGTCCAGCAGTGAAGATGGCAGACTAGCAGACAAGTAAATTTGCAGAGTGAATTTAGCAGGTCAGCAGATGAGTGGGTGAAGTTGGCTGACCAGCAGAGTAGCAGACTAAAAAACATCATTTATGTTTCAAGTGATTTTCCTTTAGTAAAACAAAGTTAGAAGTGCTTTTTTTCATAACCACACATTGACTCCTTTTGACTCCCAACAAGATAATGGCTTTGGAAAACATTGTCTAAAATGAAGAAATTGCTTGTGACAAGCAATTTCTTCATTTTCCACAATGTTTTCTACATAAAAAGACCAAAAAGATGCACAATTTCCTTCACTAGAAATTGTCGTCTGCATCATCTTTGAATTTGGACTGGCCTAAAATTTTGCCGTTTCGTAATGGGTTAAAAACGTGCTTTTGTGAAAGGCAATCAGTTAGTCTGATATTCTGTCAGCGGAGTACCAGATTGCAGACTAATAACGAAATGATTTTTGTCTTATTTCAAGTGATAAATGCTGTAAGTGTTTTTTCACAAAAACGTCATTTTATGAGAGGCAATTGGTTAGTCTGCTACTCTGTTACTCTGCCAACTTTACTCTGCCAGACAGAGTAGCCGAGCAGTGGAGTGGCGCGAGTTGACTAAAATAATATCATTGTCTTTTGTGTTTTGATTGATTTGTACGGTAAACTATGCTATAACATTTTTGTCTTTAACGTCATTTCATGTTAGGCATTCAGTTAGTCTGCTACTCTGCTTTTCTGCCAATTTCAATCTGCCAGCAGATGATTGGTATCTAATCTTTTTGTAATCGATTACAGGTGGCAGTAATCGAAACTCCCAACCTGTCTGCTAGTTTGCCTTCTACTCTGCTGGTCTGACATCTAAAATTCTGCTACTCTGCTGGTTTGCCAACTTGACGAACATACTGATCTTTGATTCCGTCTAAACCTTTATTTCAAAATATTTTAGCTCTGTAAAGCTGGTGAAAGAAGAATATATATATCCAAATTTTATAAGCAAAGTGGCTATCTCGAAAGAACGAACCACCGTAAATTTTAATCTATTCCGACCATCCAAGTGATATTGTCTGTCGTTTCCATAAAAGAAAGCCATGAGAAAACACAGAAACTGAGGAAATTCCAAGAAAGGATGAACAAACCCGCAATCAGTAATTTGTAAATCAATCCGTTTTCAAAAATAATCCAGTTTTGATGTCTCCAATGAATAGGAGTTAAGAAAAAATCAGACAAAAGAAGAAAAAACGAAACAGAGAACCGCGATTTTCTTCTTTTGCCTAATTATATTCTGTCATATATTGTAAACAAATACTATCGTTATAGCCATCCAGTTGTGTCGACTGCAGCGCGCAGCATTCGAATTGGAACAGTAAAAAAGTGGCATTGTTTGGAAAAGGATTAATACACAAAACGATCTATAAAAACATTTGAACATAAAAATATACAATGTTTTCTTTTCTAACGAAGAGAACAGAGACAATGATTTCAAAAGAAATGACTTTGTTTACTAACAATGAAAACTAATTTATCAAAGGAAATGCCGATAATCGTAAACAATGGAGGGTTGCCTTTCATAAGAGCAAATTATCTGAATGACTAATTAATGGCGTAAATAACGCTAATCAGTCGTAATCAACTCTTTCCCAGACGGCAAAATTTTTGACAATTCTAAATTGAAAGGTGTTGCAGACGACAATTTCAAGTTGATGGAATTTTGATAATTAATCTTTCCAGTTTGAGTTAGAAAGCATTGTGAAAAAATGAAGAAATTGCTTGTCAAAAGCAATTTCTTCATTTTCCAAAATGTTTTCCCATGCCTTTTCTTTTGAAGGAGTCCAAAGGCGTCACTGTGAAGTAATGTGTTAACCCTTTTCCAGACGGCTAATATTGGGACTGTCCCAGTTTAAAATATGCTACGAACGACGAAATCAACATTGATATAGATAAGCGTGCTGTATAACGTAGACAATATTGAGGCAAAAGTAGAAAATGCTGCTTTCAGCATGTTCTTCTTTTGTATCAATCTTTTGCAATGATTTCCCTATTCGTGATTACGCCATGTTTCGGAAAGGATTAACTCTTATATTGTCTTTGCGACTACAAGTTGCAAAAGAATTCGCCACGGCGAATATTCCTTCGAGCTGATATATTTCCCACCAATGGATTAATTAGCAAAAACCTAAGTTGGTAAGCATCGGCAATGATGTTGTGGTAGAACTGATGAGATAAATTGGCAAAAATCAATAGTTAGGTGCTCCAGCTGTCATATGACCGAAATGCTTTTAAAAGTGGAATTATACTTATCCTACTCTCCAAAGCCGAGGTCTATTAAACCATCAAATATGACCTCTGCCGTTTTTATAATACATGTATATGAAGCTCAATATGAATTATCCGAAACGCAACCAATTTCCAACGAATGTATGCGAGATAACTCTTGTTCAGAAAATGAGTTTGTGTATCAGAATAGTTTCCCTTAGATTATGAGCAAACATTAATCGTTTCCTCATCATAAAATGTTTGATTCGAGAAGTTTGTATGATTAGATGTAACCCTTTTACAGATAAGACCGGTATTTGACATCCCTAATGAAAAAAGGATTGGGAAAACATTGAGGAAAAAAAGAAAGAAGATTCTGAAAATCAATCTGATTAAGGTCAGATCTAAGTAATCATTGTTGTCAATTAACCCATTACCACAAAATGACTCTTTTCGACTCCCCACCAGATAATGGCTTTGGAAAACATCGTGGAAAATGAAGAAATTGCTTGTGACAAGCAATTTCTTCATTTACCATAATGTTTTCTACGTAAAAAGGCGCAAAAAATCAAAATTTCATTCATTTGAAATTATCGTCTGCATACTCTTTCAATTTGGACCTCCCTAAAATTTTGTCGTTTGGTAATGGATTTTAATCAGATTGTGCTGATAAAGAGCATTTTCTCCTTTTGCCTCATTATCTTATGTCCTATGTTACACACAAATCCTATCTTCATCAACACCTTGTTTTTTCAGCAGCTTCGACTTTGGAACAGTTTAAATTTTGGTGTTTTGGAAAGGGTAATCAATGACTAATTACTAATCATCTTTGAAATTAGAGAAGTATCAAATTTTGCGATTTGTAAGGAGTAAATCGAACACGCGGACAGCTTTTATCTGGACAGTTCTAAATGTAAATGGGGACACAGTAACAGAATGCCTCAATACGACTTTAAAATGGAAGAACAAGGAACAGAGCAAGTGATGAAAAGGGCAAAGACATTCTAACTTTTCTTTTAATTACAAACCGTATATTTTTTATAATGGGTACTCATTTGAATCGTCACAATGAGACGATTCCAATGAGTACCCACAACATATATGGTTCGATGAACAATTAAAAAAATATTGTATTTTGAAAAGCTATTTCCCCCCTCTTATCTGTAGTTTTGACGAGGGATATTGTGCGTATTTGGTCTTTAAACTGCATGACACGATCAATTACCAGGAGAAAGGTGTCTGAATTTACGAATGCATTTGTTAGCTTTTCAGAAATATCCCATTTTCACATGAACACCCAAAACTTCCATAGACAAGTGTTGGATTAGGGGTCCATAAATTTCGTATCAGTATGGGGTAGTTTTGAACACTTCAGACCGGGAATGTGTTGGTTATTGGGCTATCAATTGAAGCTCTTAATCGGCTTCCTAATCTAGATATATTATGCCCAATAAAACAGAACTTCTGGTGTTATGCTTTTCAACAAAAATCTCGTAACTACAGCTTGTTTGAAGCTGCAGTTACGAGTTTTTTGTTGAAAAGCGACGATATGTTATACCAAATAAAACAGAACTACTGATGTTTGCTTTGGTATCTATGCCATTTGTCAAGTTTATTCGTTAAAATTCAAATGGGATTATATGGTAACATTTTACCAAATAAAGCCCTGGCCCCGGTTTCTCGGAAATAAGAACGTTCTCAGACTCAAATCTGAGCACCGTGCTCAAATCACACGAAATCCACGTGAACTTCAGTTAAATACCAATCAATGTTGATTGGTATTCAATTGAAGTTGAGCATGAACTCATGAGTATATACCTAAGTTTTCTCGAGAAACCGGGGCCTGATCTTGCAGTTTCTAACAGAAAAGGCCATGGAAAATATTTAGACACAATACATAGGTATTGGAATCCATCTGGTAATAGGAAAACCGAATTGATAAGAAAACAGGGAGATGCTTTCAAAAGAAAAGAGGCTTGGCTGCTATCTTTTTGAAAAGCTCATTAAATTTTCATTTATGACTGACTGAAATAAATTTAATCATGTGTTTAATAATGGTAATTTACTTTGCTGGTACACATTTCCATTTGTTCCTGATACATCTCACAATATCCTATCCTAGACATCACCCCTTTCCCAAACAAGAACTGGTTTTGATGTCCCTGATAGAAAATGCTTGGTAAAACATTGAGACAAAAACCAAAGTTTCTCCTTTTGTCTCAATATTCTCTCTGCTATATTGTACACAAAACCCTTTTTCACATATAAAGTGTTCAATGCAACTGCTTTCAAATTGGACGGCCCTAAAATTTTGTCGTTTGGAAAAGGGTTAACCCACGAAAATGATTCGTCAACGATTCTAAAAGATTGATGGGAGACATATGACGCCGCTGTTCAACGAAAATCTCGTAACTGCAGCTTGATCTAAGCTGCAGTTACGAGGTTTTCTTTGAAAAACGGCGATGTTTTTGTGAAATGTAAAGAAGGATGATAACAAACACGAAATTTGTATACTCTCCAACGTTACCAACTTGCCGGTCCGGTATTTGGAAATTCGTTTTGAATTGATCGTACATGTACTCTAAAATTTCAGATTAAAAGATAATATAGTTGTGTCAAGATTAATTTATATGTCGTCAAACAGAAAACGTGCAAATCTAATTAAAATTGGCATCAAAAGTAGCTGTAATTCACAAATTCAATTTAACTTGCTCTCAATAATATTGTGCATTAAAACCGACGGGAATCAAGATAAACAACAAAAACAACAACAATAACAACAATAATAACAACAACAACAATAATAACAACAACAAAAACTGCAAACAATTCTCTTAATAGCTGTATGTTACCAACAGTGACCGATTTGAAAATACTCCAAAGCAAAGAACACGACAAAGATGCTGGGGATTTTCTGTGTGTCTGGTCAATTTTTTTAAACAGTGCCTGATAAAAAATAAATTATTGACGAACAAACACAATTTTATTCGCTCGTCAACATTTTTTAAGTAGTTTATTTGCCTGAAACATATCACTGACATTTCTACACTTTCTCTGCTTCGAACAAAATTAAAATCGATCACATATTACCTGAACTGTTGTTTTTTCTTTGCATTTGTTGTTGTTCTTGTTGTCATGTGAGCCCCCCCCCCCACCCCGCCCGCTTGGTTTTGTCCGTGAAACCACCATATCTGTAATCATGACACTCTTTCCATGAATACAAAACCTGGAGATTGATCTTTTAAATAGCACTTGATGAAAATGTTATTGAAGACCCAACACAACTTTGAAACAATTTTGAAAAGAGGTAAAGAAATCGTCAAAGGTTTACAATATTTACAATTTCAATTTTAAAGTGTATTAAAAGGCGTGTTTTATGGCAATACTTGTACATTCGTTGCCAGCGAAGAAATTATTTCAACAAAAACAAATAAAGTGTTGTAAATAAATTTTTTGGCACTGTCGTGTTAAATTAGTAGTTACTTGAGAATCTTTCGGAACCGTACATGTACATATACTTGAAACAGTAGAGCACAATGCCATTTTATAATTTAAAGGCTACCAAGCTAGGCAGTTGATTTCACCGTATATTGGAAGAAAATCATTAAATTAACGTGTCTTATAAAAGATCGGTTGTTTTGAAAGTTGTGTTTGCTTTTCTTTACGTCATTACTTGGATTAATAAATACTGATTTCCGAGAAAATAAAGATCGGCAATTTCCGTAAAATCGTTACGGAGTGACGTCATACAATGGCTTGACTCCGCCCTAAATCTAGAGCATGAGGTTTCTGACAAAGAAAAAGTGTGCGACTTTTCTGTCATAAAGCGAAGTCTCAGTTTTTATCCATTTCTCGATGGTCAGAGTAATACAGATAAACTTAAACCGTTCTTTAGCACATTCCTTCACTCACTAACGACATATTATTCTTTGACTGTTTTAAAGTTTTTTCTTACATTTACTAAGGATGAATTTCGTGTTTTAAGTATCGATTGGGGAAGTCGCTTTCTGACAGAAAAAAACGGACATTTAACTTTGTCAGAAATCTCAGGCTTTCCGGGAAATGACAAATGACTGCCCGTTTTTCCCGCCATGACGTCATTATTTGGTCGGTATGACGTCATAACTTCAAATCGAAAGTATAGCATTTTTCTTCGGTAAAGCTCAGTAAAAAACAAAATATCCAATTTAAAAGATGAAATAAAAACACTTGTAAAGTTTGAAAATTGTAGAAACTTTAATATTTGGTTATTAGAAAGGTGTTTTTTTCGACATAAGAGTTTAATTTTGCCAATCAGTGGACACTTTAATGTTTAAATACATTATTAAAACCATTCTTGAATAAGTACGAGACTACATGCCTGACACATTTTTTCACCGATAACTCGTTAGCAAATTATTATTCGGCCACCTGGTTCTCCGACTATACTTTTTATTCATCTCAGGAAGAAAAATAAAAAAATATTCTGCGATACAAATTGACCCGATTAACCCATTACCAAACGACACAATTTTAGGGTGGTCCAAATTGAAAGATTCTGCAGACGACAATTTCAAGTGATTGAAATTTTTGGTCTTTTTACATAGAAGACATTGTGGTACATGAAGAAATTGCTTGTCACAAGCAATTTCTTCATTTTCCACGATGTTTTCACAAGCCATTATCTTGTGGGGAATCAAAAAGAGTCATTGTGTGGTAATCGGTTAAGTGTTATATGAGTACGAGACATTAAGGTGTCAATTAAAGCTAAACACGACACGATTTAGACTATTCGAATTCGAAATCTGCTTCAACTGACAAAATGTATATTGATAAAGTATAAAATTAATTGAATACAATATAGCATTGGAAAACATGAGGTAAATTGTAAAAGTGCTTGTAAACAGCATTAAGCTGTCTATTGTCTCGATGTTTTCTGAGGCAATTTCAATAAAGTTTCTTCAAAAACAGGCAGTGATTTGAAAATAATTTAAAACTGGACACGTGACTTGACGCACCAAAAACTCTGTCATGCTCATAAAGGCAAATCCCTACAGAAATCATTATCATTGTTCAACAATTTGAAACAATTTATGAAAACAAAAAACAACAAAAAAGGCTGTCATTCCACAAATATTTCATTGTTAATAAGCCGGGACTTAATGTCTGCGGATTTAATTCACAGCCCCCGTGGCGGCGCGGGTGTCGCATCGCGTCTTCCTAAAAAACAATCTTGTCTATATTTCATTCTCTTTTAGAGATACAGCCTTAATATTTCCTACATGGATAATTTTGCCAAGGTTTTTCATTGAAGGCCATGGCATTTGACCTAGTTACCTTGACCTTGGAGTTTGACCTACTTTAATTTCTTTTAACCCGGCCTATATCTCATGCACTATTATCTATAGAGGCTATAGATATTTCACATATGGATACCTCTTGTCAAGACCTTTCATTTGGGACCATGATCTTTGGCTTGTGACCTTGCACTTGGAGTATGACATACTTTTAAAAAGCTTTTACATTGCCTTTATCTCAGGCACTATTTATTGTGATAAAGCCTTTATATTTCACACATATATACCTCCTGCAGATTTTTTTTATTTAAAACCATGACCTTTGACCTCATGACCTTGGAGTTAACCAGTCAGCAAACAATAAGACCAGTCCAATTTCAAAGATATTGCAGATGACGATTTGCGGTGAATGGAATTTTACATTTTTTGGTCTTTATGGGTAGAAAATGTTGTGATAAATGAAGAAACAAAGTGCTTGTTCTCCACAATGTTGTCCAAAAACACTGTTTTGTAGAAGGTCAAAAAGAGTCATTGTTTGGAAATGGCTTAAGCTGTTTTTGTGACATGCTTCCATATAGGCGAGCTACCTTGTCCTAGTACAACTCTTGTTAATTGGACGATAGTCCAAATTTATAAAACATTATTATTATTGTAAGTCATGTGGTTCATGTCCCTTACAGTTGGCGTACCAAAGTGTATGATTACTCAATCCATTTTTCGATTGACAGCAGCAATTCTTCAATTGATATTCAATAAAGTTGTCCAATATGGTCATCTGAACATTTCTACTTTCAGTATGCTTGAGATTAAAATCTCAACATTTCAAAGGGAGTACAATTTTATTGTTGTTATTAAAATGTTTCTTATCTCGGCCAATACTCTTGGTTTTATGACTGCTTTGACACTTTCTCTAATGTACAAGTTTACTTTAGGGGTTTTATAGTATATGAAGGGGCTGCTTGAAGGATCGGTAAGGAGCTTCGGTTTCCCAGCTGCGTTTGTCTTAAAGTGACCCTTTTTGATAGGGAAAATCCCAACAATACCTGCTTTCTTTATTTTCTTTTGGAAGTATGGGCAGCATTTACACCTTTCAAGATAAGTCAAAGTAGCAGACTGCAGTTTCTGGTGCCAAACCACTTTCCGAAACACAGCAATATGTTGGAAATCAATGGCGGATCCAGGACTTTTTTCCAGGGGGGGGGGGGGGGTAAAGCCCAAATGATGGCTTAAAATGCGTTTAATATCGTCGCTTTTCAATGAAAACCTCGTAACTGCAGCTTGTTGCCCGACCCCACTCTAGATCCGCATTTGGAAGCTGAAATAAACTTCTCAAACACCAACCTAAAATACATTTCGTTATCAAGAATGAGTAGATAAGCTGCATAAAATCATAGTTATTTACATGCTAACACTAAGATAATGAAAGATTTGACAATAAAAGAGATTCTACATGGCCGCGAAAACTAGTGAAAATTAGGTCGTTTACGTGTAAAGGCTAGCTTATCATGTATCCACACGGGAAATGACAGCCCATTCAAAGCTTGCTGTCTCTAAAGCCGAGACAGCTTTAGATTTCATAATGCATTCAAAAATATGTGGTATCCATTTACTTTTTGCACATTTTTTTTAAAAAAAAGTACTCATAGCGTATGATGTTAACCTGGACAGATGAATAATTTCCTATATCCCATCCACTCCACTTTAACATGTGTTACAGAGTTCCAGTCTAAACGAAATAAAGCTAGCATATTTAGTGTGAATTCTGAAATAGTCCCTAAATGGAAATTTGTAATGATTTAAAGAAGCTCCGTTTGTTATTATCGTGAAAACTGAAGTCGAAACTTTCCTTTTCATAACATTTCTAAATTTGCCTTACCACTTTGGATATTCCATTATAAACTGTAATCTGGTACCCAAGAAAACATTGATACAACAAGAGGAAAATACAGCAAATCTGCATTTTGTTCCTTTGTCTCAATGCTTATGTGCTATAGTGAACTCATGTTATTATCATGCAGTCATGCTGCATTTGCTTTAAAATTGGAACTGTCTAAAAATTCCTGTTTAGGATAGGGTTAAGGTAGAATCCATAGTTTTCTTAGTCATTTCTAAATCTCGATAAGTGACGTCAAAATGGAACAGACAGACAGGTTTTTTTTCCATATTTTTCCCATAATGATTTTCCATATGAAAATATAACTCCATAGTTATGTTTCTTTTCTAGGTGTCATCCATGTTTCTTTAAAGATCCCAATCAACTGGTTTGAATTTTACTGGGTTTGGCAAATTTACCATCCAGAACTAGAACCCTTATCACAACC
Source organism: Fragum sueziense (assembly GCA_963680895.1). Taxonomy (NCBI): domain Eukaryota; kingdom Metazoa; phylum Mollusca; class Bivalvia; order Cardiida; family Cardiidae; genus Fragum; species Fragum sueziense. The sequence goes on from OY804602.1 coordinate 23,122,049, forward strand.
CTGTTCCCAGTTCTGTCCATTTTGCCCACATTTTAGAGGTTTGGTTTAACAACTTCGTTTGACTTAATCATAATAACTAACAATATGATCGATCCCACATGCAATCTGCATTTGAAACATTAATGTTAAACTATTAAAGGGACATTTCATTCCAATTTCATTTTTTAAAGTATGTCTTGATGCCAAGATTGGTTATTCTAATGAGTATACATACTATTAGTTTTTAGAGAGCATGGCTCTCTTATTTTATCATGCTTTAATGTACTTTAGATGTACTTTAAAAACCGCACAACGAAAATAGTTCCTCCCAAACAAGACAAAAATATCTAAATGACAATTAGAATAGTCTACGTGTCAAATGTGTCATAATATAAACTAGATGGCATGTATGATCTAAGCAAAAAATCAAGTATTAAACAAGTCTTAAATAAAAAAGAGATCTGAGTAGTAATTTGCCATTCACAATTGGGTCATGCAGGTCATGCGGTCAAGTCATGTAGCCTAAATTTTGGACAGTGCAAATGGTCCAAAAATAGAGTCACATTCTGCAGACAGAAATTCTACTAGTGGGTGTCTATCTGAGTGTATTTATTGTAAAGCTTGTGCTGTTTGGTGATAGTATGTTGTGTCATGGATAAAGGGGGCATTAGAGTAAATTTCCTATTAACTCGTCTTCTCACACATTTATGAATGGATTGATTTGAACTTATCCTTTCCCAAACAAAACTTTGTTTTAATCTATAAGAGCAAGCTTTGGAAAATATTGAGGTAAAAGAAGAAAACGGTGATAGGTTTGGTGATACTATATTGCATCACAGAAAAAGAGGCTTCACTTTATTGTCAATACATTTTTAAAACACACTCCTCCATTTATGGTTGAATTTGTAAGAAACTATGATGGACAGTTCCTCATTATGCAGCCTTTTGAATGAAGTCATGTTTTGGTGACGTTTTGGTGGGCTTTCTTTCAACCCATTACCACACAGTGACTTTTTTTGAAACCCACAGGAAAATAGTCGAGATCAGAAAATAATGTGGAAAATGAAGAAACTGCTTATAAATGACAAGCAAATTCTTCATTTCCCACAATGTTTTCTATATAGAAAGACAGAAACATGTAAAATTTCATTCAGTTAAAATTGTCGTCTGCAACATCTTTGGATTCGGGACAGTCTAAAATTTTGCTGTTGGATTAAAATGTTTTGTTAACCCTTTCCCAAACAAGACCTGGTTTTAACGTCCCTAATAGAAATGGCATGGGGAAACATTGAAACAAAAGAAGAAACTGCTGATAACCAGCAGTTTCTCCTTTTGTCTCAATGTTTTCTGTGCTATATTTTACACAAATCCTGTTTTTATCAACGTCCACTTTGACGTCTGCAGTGGATTTCTAGTTGGAAAAGTTAAAAAAATTGTCGTTTGGGAAAGGGTTAATACAGCTCCACCTATATTCATGGATTTTTTTTCATGAATTATGTTACCATGCAATATTGTCACAAGATTTCATGTTGTGTCAAACATGCTCTCTAACAGTACTTTCAGTACTTTGATTTGAAGTTGTAGCCAATAAGCGAAAACACGCATTTAAAGTTGAGACATAATCGATAAATTGCATATAGATCCGAACTGTTGTCCACAACAATTTGTTCGATATTAACATAAAAATATAAATTCCTCGTAAACGGCGCAATATTTTGGCTTGAAATTTTCAAAATTTCCATAAGGAAATATGCTCTTTCCGATAAAAGTAAAAGTAAAATTTATGACACAAAATTCTGAAATGTCACTTTAAAGTCTGAATGGTATAATTCTCTAGGCTATAAACTTTTAGATGTCCCCTCGAAAGTGTGTTTTGTCCATTTTTGCTTTTTTTGGGGTTTTTTTGTTTTGTTTTGTTTTTTTACTTATTCATTTAATCATTTATTTCTTTATTTACTTGTAATTTCTTTGTGCAACTGCAGTCATGTTGAATTGAAATAGATGTTGATAATTGGTTTTAAAAGAGACAAAATGACAAATATGCCCGTATACATCAGACGACACTCAGCTTTAGAACTGATTTTAACAAAGTTCAAAGAACTGTTCAAATATTAAGGTACTGCTGACGAAAAGAACACAAGTCATATGAATAATACCCATTCCCACACAATGACGCCTTTTGACGCCCTACAAAATTAAGGCTTTGGAAAACATTGAGGAAAATGAAGAAATTGCTTGTGACAAGCAATTTCTTAATTTCCCACAATGTTTTCTAAACAAAATCACAAAAAAAAAAATGTAAAATTCCATGCATTTCAAGTTGTCGTCTGCATCATCTTTGAAATTGCAATGGTCCAAAATTTTGTCGTCTGGTAATGGGTTAATGAAATTGATGTGATTAATGTATCTGTTTCGTCATCTGCAACATCTATCAGTTAGGACCATCCTACTCTTTTGTTGAAGGGTTAATAAGTAAAGTTATCTTGTCTGACAGTTCTCCGTTAAAATTGAAACAGTTTGAATATCTACGAAACTGTTTGAACAGAGTTCTGTAAACTCTTGAATTTATTTTGGATTTGATATTGACGCTTTATGGTCACTTTTATCGTTATTTGATTGTATTTACTCAGTACATTTATCTTTCCAATTCATTCACCATATTAAGTTACAGAGAAGTGGAAATTGTGTCCAGCCAGCATATTTAGCGAAATAGTTAAGGTAGAATACCCGTAATGTGGCCGTTTTTGAGATATTATAAAATCGGGGTTTTTTAGCGTCGTCGTTACGTATCCGAAATTATTCGGGTGCTGTCGTAATCATTCGGCGGTGGAAATTTCCACCGTCGAATGTTTTCGACGTCGCCCGAATAATTCCAACATCTTAAATTCAAAAGAAGACCAAGTTCATAAAAGGTGTTGCCTTTGCAATCTAATAGGCTAACAAATTTCTCCTTTAAAAATACCAAAGTGATAAGCCCCGAGTACATTGAAGCTAGTTATAAAGCGAAATCAGCAATAAATGACTGTCATTCCTTAACGGGATTTCAAAGTATAGTTTCATCTTTTACAAAATAATGCCGTTCTCTTGGTTTTGCCGGGCAACTGACGATTCTTATTGTTTATCTACTCTTGTAAGAGTCTTATTTACTCTTTATAATGTGCAACACTTTCACTGATCGAAAAAACGAGAACAACGAGAAAGGCTAAAAAAAGAAAGAAAAGCAGATAAAATACGGAAAAATCTAAAAAAGAAAAGCAGATAAAGTACAATACAATGCTATTTTACAAACATACATACACATGTATTTGGTAGGAAAGTGGCGAAAAGATAAAGGGACGAATACAGAAATATTATCACGTGATAGATAAAACTATAAGTGATTGGACTAGATCAAAAATATTAAGTGGTATATCAAATTATGATAATTCCAGCAAACGAAATGTCATAAATGCAGCTCAAACAAGCTTTAGTTTCGGGATTTTAGATTCGAAATGAAAATATTAGATATATTAGAGGATCGAATCAGTGACAGCTCGAATCTGTTTAAGTGGTCATATACGGGTGCGCAGAGGCAGTCAACGTTTTCCCAACCAGCAATTTTTTTATCTGTTATAAAGAGCTAAATCGAGACAAATTACAAGTGTTACGTTTTGCATTAAATGTGTTTATTATAGCATAGAAAGCATTGAGAGAAAAGACGAAAATGCTGGTAACCAGCATTTTCTTCTTTTCTCTCAATACTTCCCGAAAATTTCTTCGACCGACACTGCAAAAAGCAGGTGTTGCTTTTGAAAGAGTTAAGTGGAAATTTCGTGCCAATTGCCGGCTAAATTGGTATATTAAAGATATGGTCTTTGCTAATGTAAATACTTATTTATTCAGATACTCTTATAAATCGATGATAAATTGCGGTTTATGAGTTATTGATATTTGAAACGTTTATAAATTTGATGTTTTGCCCTTGCAGGTATCAGCCAACAGGTGCGCGGAACGCCACCATAAAACGGACAATTTTAGTTCAGTAAGATTAATCCTTTTCCATGAAGGATCTGGGGCCCATATTATCAACAATCGTACGATTTATTTTTGCGCGATTACTTGTAACAACAAAGCTGATTGGTCCAATCATTTTTCTCGTGCAATCAAATGACTTCTTACACAGTTCACGCAAAATTCTGGTCGTAAGAACGTTGATAATACGGGCACCTGGTTTTTATAGTCTCTAATTTGAACGGTTTGGAAAAAATTGAGACAAAAAAGAAACAAAAAATCAGATTAGATCTGTCGGTATTTTTTTCTATCTCCAACACATTATGTATATTTTCTTCGCTACATATAGACGGCACCCCATTTCCATTTATAGTAATTTACAAGACAAAGACAGTTACCAGGCAGTCATTGGTTTCGAAAAGCAACTGACTGCAATGGCTTATCGAATTTTTTTAACCTGGTGAAGTTCTGTTCCACTAAATATGCTTCAAACTCATTTTGTTATGCAGCGTCGGCTCCGAAGTTTTAATTGTCACCAGGATTGTTCATTCAAATCTCGATAATCAATGAAAATCGCAAGATTAATCCTATTCCGAGCTTTTATTACTTATGTATCTTCAATTGCGGACCAATAAATTATTTCAATTTCATATTAAGACTTTGTTTATCAAATCTGGACCCTTGTCACTTGAACTCGGACATTAACAGGTAGAAATGCCGATTTCACATTCAGCGAACACAATTCTTACTCATTAACTTTGTCAAGGCAAAATTTCATGTCCATTTTTTAAAGTGCCATTTCATAGGTATTTTTTCGTAAATTTTACATTCATCTTTTTATTTAATCTATTTTCATTTTTATCTGAAAAAAATATTTTCTCATCAAAATTCTGAAAATTTCAAGCAAAAGTACGACGAGAAATATACATATATATTTTGTGTTAAAATCAAACGAATGGTGGTATACAGCAGTTCAGAATTATATGGAATTTGTCATTTCTGTCTCAACTTTAACCCTTTCCCAAACAAGACCTGGTTTTGAGGTCCCAAATAGAAAAGGCTTGGGAAAATATTGAAACAAAAGAAGAAACTGCTGATGACCATATTTTACACAAATCATATCTTTAATGACATCCATTTTGTCATTTGTGGCAGTTTTTGAAGTGGATCACCATAAATGTTTGCCGTTTGGGAAGGGGATACATGTTTATCAGCACCAACCTCAAAAAACTGATAGCCTAAGAATAATCAATCTTGGCATGAAGACATACTATGAAAAATGAAATTGGAATGTGATGTCTCTTTAACCCATTACCACAGAGTGACTCCTTTTGACTGCCCACAATATAATGGCTTTGGAAAACATTGTGGAAAATGAAGAAATTGCTTGTGACAAGCAATTTCTTCATTTCCCACGATGTTTTCTACCCCAAAAGCTATAAAATTTTGAAATTTCTTCACATTGAAATGTCGTCTGCAACTTCTTTCAAATTGGACTACCTCAAAATTTTGTCGTTTGGTAAAGGGTTAATGGGATTAATGGTATACCCTTTCTAAGAAATGTAGTACGTGTCCGTACCTAAACTGTCATCCTGGTAGGCAAACGGTTACGCTGCAGGTCACAAAAAACCGGCCTAGCCTAAGCAGAGAGTTGAAAGAACCACACGTATTAACATGTAAAATGCTTCACCAAGTGCCTTTAAACAAATTTAGATTAGGATTGAAACAAAAGCCACAGGTGTGGTCATAAATTTGAAAAAAAAACCTTTTACACTTAATTTTATTGTATTCCTAAGTAGAACAATCAAGTAGAACAATCAACAATCTTGTTGAAACCGTTTTGTCGATTTTATCATTCGTATATTTTTAAGAAAAGGTGGAAGAAATGCAGGATACTAACAGACCAGCTCAAATACTGTGTCTCAATATTCTATGTTGTAACATGAAGTCAAATAGTGTGTTTATGTACTGCCATTTTGTCTTCTGCAGCCGCTTATACAATACAATTTTGAAGCACCCAAAGTTTTGAAACAGTTAAAAGGGACACTCTAATCCTATTTTATGGCGTAACTTTTCTTGTTAATGGAACTGTCGACGACTTTTTATGGACTCAATTTCTTTCATTTAAGCATTTAAATTTGATCAAATGAAATAATAGTTTTATTTAGGAGAAAAGGTTGACAGGCTCACATGCAATTGTTAGCCACATAAAAAAAGTTTGCATCACATTCATGCAAGACGAGACATTCTAAATATAGTTTGTAAAATTCTTGCCAACTTTTGTTCTGGGGAAACCGGTTCTCAAAAGATACTGAAAATCTTGGTACTAGTTCTTTAAATCCCTTCTTCTAGACCGAGATGTACAATGCACCATACAAGTATGCAACCCTGACGAACCTCGTTGCTTTGATGTCTGAGATTATACACAAAACGTTGCCTTAATTAATATTAGACTGATGTAACTGATTTTTAAGGTAAGTTTGGACTCGGAGATTACTTTTTGTCCGCCCAATGATTTTGTTTCATTTGTACATATGTTGTAAAGTAACATTTCCTGAATAAAATATAAAAAAAATCAGGGTAAGTTTCCTGACTCGTTTTCGTGTCAGAGTTATCTGCCCTTGACTAGTATTGACCATTTTCGCAAAATTATCCTTATGTTTTAAAGTCATATAGCAAGTTATTCTGAATGGATAATTTCGAATGTTATATCAATTTAGAGACTTAACATTAATTTTGCACAAATGTGATGAAATGATTGAAAGAAATATTTTAAAACGGTTAACTGGAAAAAATCAAGGGAAAAGTTGAAAAATCACATTTTTTGAAGAGAATAGTGCAACTTTTTTCAGTTCTCCAAGAAAATACCCAATGAATATTTTTTGAATAATAAACAATTGCTCTATCTCAATATTTCGGCGTAGTAGCCTTTTTCTAGAGAAAAATGTAAAAAAATTAACGCTACATTATAATATTATACTATTGTTTACGTTAACGCTTACAGTAATCAATATTTTTTGTTTTTGGATATTTTGAAGATAATACCAAGAGCTATTTTCAAACAAAAAATCAGCACACCTTTCCACGCAAATAAACAAGATATTTGACTCAATCTAACCCCACCCACCCTGTTTTAGCCTAATTATGACAAAAATATCAATATTTTCAAACAATATCTAAAATTGTCTGGCATATGTTTACATTTAGAACAATAAAATATTTCATTCGACATTCACCATCATAAAAAAGGGTAATGTTTCGCTTTGAAAATTTGATGAAAAAAGTAGCACGGGCATTTGGTGCCGCAGAATAATCACAAAATTTGTAAGTCATTTGGCCGCTCACCAAACTTACCTAAAGAACGTTGAGAAAACTTTCTATCTAATGGTGCTAACAGATTTCTGAAATGATACTAGGTTTAAGAGATTTTACAGTTGCATCTGCATCAATTTCACCTTTTTGTCAGCATTATAATGTTCTAAATGAATACAATCTAATGATGATTATTATCAGTTTTTCAAGTCATTTGATTCAAAAGTTTGAGTATGAAAGTTTTCTATGAGAAAATGAAGAATATTAAATGAATGTTCCATCTCAATTATGACCAATGAATAAGAATAAATTATTCCGTCCGAGATTGTCCACCATCAATGTTTACAAACAGCATCTTTATTATTTGATTAATGAGTAGTATCTAAAATATTATTAAAATAATATTAACACAAATGAAAAAAAATCACTTAATATGTTCCATCTGAAAATAAAAAAATCCGAAATAACCAAAATTGTATTTATCCAAAAACTATAATAATTGAAATAGAATTGAAAAGAAAAAAATATTTGGAGCATTTTCGGTCAAAATTGGAAAGGCTACAATTTGAGAGCTGTTGCGATCGACAAACCGGCTGTTGATAGAAAATGGATTTTCGTACAAAGTAGCCTAGAAACTATTGAGACAAATTGAGAAATTGCTGATTATCACCATTTTCTTATTTTGTCTCTATGTCTTTCTACACGTTTTCTTTTTTAGACATCAAACCATTCGTTTCTGCTAAACTGAGGAATTGGAATGTTGCATTGCCTTTGCGTATTACGATAGAATCCTTCAAATGCAAGGTGATTTTCATTAAACATCACCATGATTTCGTAGAAATAATACATTCAAATTTGTGACAAGATAAATTTATGTATTGGCGTAAATAAGAATGACCTCGCTGAAAATGAAATATATACTCCATTAAACAAGATTCGAGTTTGCTTTGGGATAAATTAAACCGTTTGATTAACTGAAAAGGACTAACATTAAAACTTATTTGAACTGCAAAATGTAGTAAAATTACACTTCAAAGTGTTTCGTTTGCAATTTAAAGTGTTCCCAATATCAATTGCTGGTAATTTATTGTTAGAAAAAAGAGGTCCAAGTAAATACTGCGTCCTGCAGAAGCCAATGCAAATTAAACCCCTTATCTCGTTAGCAGACGGCAAAATTCTGGACTGTTCAAATTTGAAAGGGGTTGCAGATGACAATATCAAAGTGATGAAATTTTTAAAATCTTTCCTTTTTGTGCGAGAAGACATTGTGGAAAATGAAGGAATTGCTTATCACAAGCAATTTCTTATTTTGTTTTCCTAAGCATTTTCTGCTAGGGAGTCAAAAGGTGTCTTTGTGCAGTAACGGGTTAATTCAATATTAGCTACATTCGACACTCGTTGTATCGAAGTCGGAGAGGCCGTCAAAATACCTCGACATATCCGGAGTTCGACTCATCCGATTTTGTTCGGCTTCGAGGTATTTGATATTTGACCATTTTTGAAACTTATCAAGTACGAATATTATTGAAATATAGTAGGAAAAGGAAAGAAATTGCTCATGGCTATATTCAGTTCGAAATTATTTTGTTTTGGAAAAAAATGTCAATAGATGAGGACGGGACCAGATTTGAACTTCGACTTCAGCGAAAATTTGACTTATCCGATGTCGACATAACTCGTGAGTGTCGACTGTATTTACACGGCGGGTAATCACTTTACAAATATTTTACATATTTTTTTCAATAATGTTGTTAATATAATATGACCGATTTGACAAAGATTTGAAGCAGGGAATGTTGAAAGACACAATGGATTTGTCTAATGCAAGGGGTCATTTTAAAAAATCTGCCGACAAAATAGTCATTTACGACCAACAAAATTATTTTTTTCGTTGGTCGTCAATGACATTGACTTTTGAAGGATATTTGCGTTCAACTAATTCCTGACGTTTTTCCACTTTCTCTGCTTCCAACCGAATTCTAATTGGTCAAGTGTTGGCAAAATTATTGGCAATTTTCAGAAATTGCTGAATCGCGTAATTCCAAACCGGGATTATTGTTGTTATATGTCGAAATGAAAATCTGGCCCCGTCTGAGCGCATGGAAATAACCAAACATATTTTGATAACTAAGTAGATTTCAAACCGCTCCTAAAAATTTCTTTTGACGTCAAAGGTAGAATAGTTCGGGAAATCATCGAAAGAAAATTGAAGAGGTAAAAAAATATAAAAGTTAAAAAAAGTTATAAATGTGTTTCCAATATCAATTGCTGTTTTTTTTTTTTTTTTTTTTTTTTTTTTTTTTTTTTTTTTTTAAGGAGGTACACATAAATGCAGAGGATAATCCAGCTTATATCTTACATATCTGACTCTTGTTATTTCTACATCGGATGAGTCCAATTTCTGCGAAAGATGAAGTGAAAACCTGGGGTCCGTATTATCAACGATCGTACTATTATTTTTTGCGTGATTACATGTACTTGTAACAACAGCCCTGATTGGCCCGATCTGATTTCTGGTGCAATCAGATGTTTTGTTACATAATTCACCGAAACACTTCAACTTTTGTCGTCGGCAAAAGCTTTCCAATTGGAGGAAGCTAAACCGTTTTGGAAAGGGCTAACCAAGAGTTGTTTTTTTTATAATTCATAATATATTAACTTTTTGAAACTCACTGTGTCTAAGTCGTAGGAAAAGTCATTCACCTCGAAATATTTCGTGTTTCACTCAACACACCCTATTACCGGCTATCACTACAGCAGTTGCTAACCTTGGGCAGTATCATCTATAAATAGCGCGTGAACTGGGTAGGTCATACTTTATCCATATTTGTTTTGTGTAAAAGCGTTTCTCAGCTATAATTTGTAGTGCCCTTGGCTTGCCATACATTTGAGCACCTACATGTCAAATTTTAGCACAGAGAGTCCTCAAACAAAAAAATAATTCACCAACAAAGTCGAAACTTCACATATTTGCATATAAAATTCATCTCTCCATGTAAATAGCAGAAAAACACTGAAGCAAATGTTAGAAATTTTATTACAAAATGGATATCTAGTATATTATCTACCAACTAATTGCGTGTGAAGACAATCACTTATTCCGTTATGTCGTTATAATCAAACAAAGTTTGGTGAGCTACAAATTAATGCAATCACGAACAGCACATAGGGGGATCACCGACAGGAGATTCGTACTTGAAATAGGCAATCACAGACAGCATAAATGATACTATTTGTTTGTCTATGTACAATTCTTTTTCATTATCCAAGTGATCATGGTGTGAAATATTTAAAATTTGCTGATAATAATTACAACAATACATGAATGCTGGTACTTTTGTTTGATAAAAGAGCATCAGATAAGAATAAGCTATATATGAAGCAAGAACTTCCCAGGAATCCACGGTTAGGTGCTCCAGCCACTGCAATACGGCCATAGCGGTTTAAAACGGCGTTACATCTCATGAAATCAAGTCATAGGCCCGATTGAATCAACGCTGTTTAGCACAAACAAAATATTTCACTGATTTGTTCAAATTTTCCGATGTGAATAGTCGAAAAAATAACCGAAACAGATACTTGGCCATTTGGTTAACTCTAGCCGGCGTTTATAAAATCGGGCACAGACTAACTTTTTAAAAAAAATACCTTCAACATTAGATCCTATGCTCAAAAATACCATTGCGTTATTCGTCTATTATAGCAATATAAATTTAAGTTTTAAAATTGTGAGTTTCCGCTTTATCTAATTATTGCTTATGAACTCGATTATTTGCAGGGGAATTTAATAAGAGTTTTAATCATGAACACTATTTGGAGGATAATTACTGACCTTGACCGGGTAATTATACTAGCCAAATATCAGAATGGTAATTTATATTGTCCATTAAGATTAACCCGAGACATCTGCATATGTAATGACACCACTTGTTAAGGTTAAGGCACTCAACTAACGGACTTTGCACACGAAAATTAAGTTGTCCCGGGTTAATTTGGGTGGACAATACAGCGATGTCGTTGTTATTTATTAGATATAAAAAAAAACAGATAAATGAAGAATGTTTTTATCCAGTTAACCGTGGCGCAATTTTGGTGAAACAATAGTGCATCATATGTGTTGTTATAAAATCTCGTATGTGGCCATAGTTGCGAGACTTTATAACTAGGCCTACACTGACGGTTTGTCAATACTTATAAGTAACGGTAATTCTAGTGCACTTTTAGCACAGAGTTCATTGCTATTGATAATATAGGAAATGGAATCTTATGGTTAATAGGGTTAAATCTTACGCTATAAATAGAATGGTCCAAGCGGTTTTAGCTGTTTAAAATCTCGTAACCACGGCTTCATTCAAGCTGCAGTTGTGTGGTTTTAGAATCATACGTACAAAGCACTTTTGTTTGTCCGAGATTCCGTGCGGTTTGCTTTATAAAGAGTATTTGCTGCAACCTGTATCTGTTTAAGCCGAGTCCAGTTAACGTCGGAGTCTGTCAATCCAGGGGTCGCGAGTTCGAACCCCAGGCCGACCAGTATCCATTCTTACATTTTACAAAAGTCATTTGTCTCTCATGGGTGTGAATCATCTATGTGAGAGCGCAGCTGGAGGCTGGGTACTTTTATTGAGAGGTCTATTTGTCCAATGACCACTCGGCTTTACTTCACCATGCAAGGTGAAACATAACACAGAATAAAAAAATAAACATTTTAACCATTTAAAAATGCCTCTTTTTACGCTCTTTTAGAAAAAGCTTGCTATCTTGTACACAGTTATAGTCTTGTCAGCATCCACTTTGTCTTTTGCAACAGTCTGTCAATTTTGGCATTCACAATTTTGTCCGTATACATTTTTAGCTCGACTTTTCGAAGATATATACTGTCACCCGGGCGTCGGCGTCGGCGTTGCAACAAAGGTTGAAGTTTTTTCAAACATCAATAACTTCCATACTATTAAATGGATTCAACCCAAACTTGGAATACTTGTTTACCATCACCCCCTCTACCTTACTATAAGGGCCCATAACCCTGGCTCCACTATATTTGGAGTTATGTCCCCTTTATACTAAGCAACTTAGAAAGTCGAGCGCGCTGTCTTCGGACAGCTCTTGTTGTAGTTATGTTCCAATATAAAAATTAAAATCTTACAACCCTAGGTGTAAAGAACCTCTATGGATAAGGCGAGAAATCTCCCTAAAAAGCTCAGCTCTATGGGTCAATTTTCAAAACTTACAAATTGAGAAACAAAATATAGCTTTATGGTTAGTCAGATAAATAAATGAAATGAATACCGATTTTATGCCATTTAAAAAGTTCTATAGGTGCAGATAACTCTTGATTATTTTACCCACCTAAATCGTTTTCATTTTCTTACACTACCTGTATTCATAGATGTAAAATGAAGTTTCTTTTTGTTTTATTCCCAATTTAATTTCTACAGACTGATACAAGGATAAATGGTGTTGACTTTATATGGCAGCTTTGGTTTTGTCCGTATTGCGCATACGCACCACTGAAACAACATTAAAACGCACTTTCCCGCCAAAAACCGACGAATACCTACCTTCCTTTGGCTGGCAAACATCGTCCCCCCCTTGACCCAGCTTTCCATTGACATATGTTTTGTTACTTGATCATAGACTTCCTTGGTAAAAAGGATTTTCTGGGTCACTGGGGGAACATACTTTTACATGTATATCAAAAATAGTGCTCATATACCAATTGCCATATTTTTTGGCGGGAAGATTTTGCATTTAAACTCATTTCAATGGTGCGCATGCGCACTAAGGACAAAACGAAAACTGGTTTGTGATTTCAAAACCAATTTTCCTTACATTTACAAAAAAAATATTGATGATAAAACAATAGAAAACTTAATTCTGGTTAAATAAATACCGGTAGGGTAAGAAAATATAATTTAAGGGGTATGTACAGAAACCAAGAGTTATCTGTACATGTCGGATCGTTTTGATTGTACAAAATCAATTTTCATATGATTTAGGTATAAATCTAACAATACAGTTCGAGATATTTTCAATTTGAATGTTTTGAAAATTGACTTTTCCATTTGAGACGTTTAGGGAGATTTCTCGCCTTATCGATAGAGATCCTTACCTAGCTGACTGATCTTTGATCCTTCACTAGTTTCTGTATTCACTTACGTAGGCTAGTTTCAATCATGTGCTTTATGCAGAAAACCATGATGTTTTATCGATATCAACAGATTCTTGCTTGATAATCCGTTATCACCGATATCTCTTCTTCGTTTCGCAATGAAGCCAAAACGCTGAACATTGATAGCGCATCTGTCTCTCATTCGAGAGAACCCGGGTTCGATCCTTGGCCGTGGCATATATCTTTTCTAATAATGTTACCCACCAATGGTTTGATATTGTTAACTTATGTGGGCGAGCAGCTGGAGGCTCGGTTAGTCTATTGTGTTAGTACTTGTATGAGAAACAACAGGAATCCATGGTAAGGCGCTCAAGGTGCCGCGATATAACCATGGCAGTTGAAAACTGACGTAAAACCCCAATAAACCAAATCGTTTCGCAATGAAAAATACAAATTTGCACCGCGCTAAACATTCGATCGAAATGTTTGAAGATTCATTGACCGACTTTGAAATAGCAGGATTCATACATATATTTGCGTGGGTTCCATCTATTTAAGTTAAGTCTGACTAAATGAAATTTAACCCCATTAAAAATATTACAGTCATATTTTGTGCCTGAAACAGCGACAACATGATGTAAAATCCACAATTTTCACTGTAAAGTATGTGTAGTTTTTAAGGTTTGCAACCCATCATTAGCACTAAAGAGCCAGAGGTGAATTTGATAAGTGCCAGTAATTCCTAAACTGTGTTACATTTCCATTCTAAACATAACCATTTGGAACGGTTTAGAATTTTGAATCAATGCATACTTACGGAAATATTTGACAGACATATTCAAAATTACCTCTGCTGCATATGAATATAGAGTAAAGTAGAAAATAAAATATTTGTAAATTATTTTCCTTTTGAAGCATAATCTTGAAATCCGGCACGTTGAATCAACTTATAAGAAGTGTATGTACAAATGTGCGTAATTTGATGCATTTCGTACGGCTAAAAAGTGGTGTTTTTAATGATGGGATGTATACCTTAACCGACAAACTATCATCTACAACTAATGGTTGCATACGTCCTTCAATTGTGTGTTACTCAGCTTCAACCATATCTAGATGAAAGGAACTTGCACGATTTCTATGTCTATAATTCAGAAATTGGCTAGTCTATCAAAAATGGTGTTAATTCATTATTTATGCTCCTTTCAGACAACTTCTTGTTGAAAGAGATGTCGCTTTTCCAACAAGACATATTGTTCTGTGTTGCCATCAACTTATGTCCGGGTTTGCCATTCAAATTTTCAATATGCTGTTCGTGATAGCCAAATCGGCATCAGTGTTTAGTTTTAATCGGTCAGTCTGAAGTTAATTCAATTCAGACAGTTTTCTAAATTTACACAGTGTAAGAAAATTGATTAACTATTTTAATATTTATATTAATTCTAATGATCATCTTATCATTTTCTCATTATATGGACTGAAAGTTGGATTTTACGTAAAAAAATGTGAAGTTACGACTTTGTCGCTGAATAATTTTGTTGTTTATGGATTCTTTGGGCTAATATTTATCATGTAGGTGTTCAAATGTATGACCAGCCAAGTGCACTACAAATATAGCCGAGAAAGGCTTTAACACAAAAAAAAGATGGAAAAAGTATGACCTACCCAGTACATCCGCTATTTATAGATGATACTGCCCAAGGTTAGCAACTGCTGTAGTGATAGCCGGTAATAGGGTGTGCTCAACCGACTTTTTGTTCATTTAAAATGAAAATACTATCGAAAGATATCGGAATATTTAAGAAATAATCGGATCTGCAGATATTGTAATTCAAATACCATTGAAAATGAATATCATTCCCTATTGATGTGTCCGAAATATAATGAAATTAGAAAGAAATATCTTAAGCGATGTTACTATGTATGGCCCACACTTCAAAATTTTACCAATTATTTACTAACAACCAGTTAAAAAGTTGTTGCTCTGAACCTATCTAAATATTCGTATTTTCCTTTTCTTGAAAGAAACTGAGATTTTTGTTCACGGTACTGATAATGTTCTTCTCCAAAATCTTTATAATTTTCTCTATTCCATGTTTCAATTTTTGCTGTAAACACTGTACATGTTTAATGCAATAAACTATTTGTATTGTATATTTAGATATATACTGATAATATGCAACGTATAAGATTATCTGTGGAAAAAATCTAAAAAAAAAAAAAAAAAAAAAAAAAAAACAGAAAAAGAAACAGAAGAAATGTTTTTTACCGTAATGCCAAAATTAATTTTCAGCCATCAAAGAAATAAAAGAATGGAAGGTCCGCAAACGTAATATCCCCCATCTTATTAGTGCCGCCCAATTTAACGCAGGAGGGGCTTCGACCAAACACCTGTCCAATCCTAGCCCGTTCCCTTATCAGCGGCCACTTGAGCAACACCGCGAAATTACTAAATCAAACAAATCTTCGCTGGGAGTTCAAAAAGATCGTAACAACAGCTTTGACAAGCTGTTGTTACGATCTTTTTGAACACCCAGCGATGAAATGCTCGTTTAATTTCTCCTATTATATGGTAACGTTCAATTGTGACAACCCGACACTTGCTTGTGTTTCTTTTGAAATCTTACGAAAATCAGAGCACAAAGAAATTTAACAATTTTGCGTGAATCCATAATTTTCATACCGGTCAAAATGGCTTTTTGAACTTCGGACGTTTCGGAAATTGATTACGAATGATTCTTTTTCTCTGATTTAAAGAATTAATGGGCGTTGAATAAGAGAAGACGTAAGAAACGTTAAAGGCGTGTCTTATTCCAAAGAAAGGAGATTGTATTAGTTTATCAAAAATTCGACAATTCCAATGATGATTATAAGATCTACGCAAATTGAAGGAATATTTGATCAAATGGTGGAACTTTGACTTAAGAAATAATGTAAAATAGAAATTGTCGAGAAATAGACATTATGCATTAATTATAGAAAAGTGAGCGTTTATAAATAGAGAAATTTGAAGACAAAATAACGACAAAAATACATTAAGATTTTAAAGAAAAAAGTTAAAAGGACTATGAATCTCACAGAGGAAATTTCACAAAGGCGCTTGTTAGATAAAAACAAGCATTCAATAGATATGATTCTTGGACGATTGATGAACAACAACAACAACAAGAAATTGTCGGCGGATTGTGTGGAAGATTTATCCGTTTCTCGTGTAAAAGACCGACCTAATGAGGGAGACAATTCAATAGAGGATGAAGCAGGCGACACAAGATCTCATGGTAAGATCATTTTAATAATACAGTCTACACTCGTTGTGTCGAAGTCGGAGGGACCGTCAAAATACCTCGACATATCTGGATTTCGACTCATCCGATTTTGTTCGGCTTCGATAAAGTTGATATTTGACCGTTTTTGAAACTAATCAAGTACGATTATTATTGAAATATAGAAGGAAAAGGAAAGAAATTGCTCGTTTCGAGCAATTTCTATCCTTTTCCTACTATATTTCAATAGTTGCATTCAGTTCGAAATCATTTTACTTGGAAAAAAATATGTCCATTGATGAGGACGGGACCAGATTTGAACTTCAACTTTTCTTTCCTTTTCTTTCATTACTGTATTTGTCGCAATACATTTATACATGCTGTAACAATATGCAAAGTAACATTTCCTGAAATATTTATACAAATATCGTATAACTAATGAAAACGTGTACATAAAATTTGACTACTATTGTTAGCCGACATGTTCTATGTTCTATTTCGTCATCTATGTTAAGAAATATTATCTCAACTAAACATGAACGCAACTGTATTATTTGCCAGTAGAAATAATTACTCTGACTGAAAATAATGTTTATCTAGTCAAAATCCTCTATAATTATAAAGTTTTTAAAACATTAGCATGTTTAGACGGGATTCGAATGCTCGTCTACTCTTTATTACTTTTTGGCACTTTATATTTACATTTATTACATATTTTTGTCAACACTTTGGTATTGTTTTTGGAATCTTTACTGTATGTCGGGCCTATGATTCACGGATTCTGCATCACGTTTATGTCGTCATATCGAAGACTGCGCGTCTGATGGTATGTAAAGTATTTGATCCACCATAGGTGTTGAAATTGCAGTCTGGCGCGCGGCTATCGGTAATTTTTATGTAAGTACACATGGCTGCCGCATACGTTATCGTCACATCATCAACTTAATACACATGTTTTGCTATATTCTAATTAGGTATAGGGAAATTCTCTATCACGCATCGCTATATATATCTAAGATTTCTAGAGAAATTTTGTCTACATCACTTCATATGTGTATGTCTCTTTTACTTATTTTAGCGGGTGATGTAGAACAAAATCCGGGCCCCTCTCACAATGAAAACACTGCTATTGGAACCCTTTCTATAGCTCATCTTAACATTCGTAGTATAAGGCATAAACTACATTATATATCCGATTACATCTCAGATTTTGATATCATGTGTTTTACTGAAACTCACTTACATTTCCCGACTCAGACTTGATAGTAGATACGCACGACAGTACAATATACAGACAAGATCGTACATCACATTCTGGAGGACTCCTTGTATATGTGACAGACTCTCTTTTTTCAAAAAGACGATCTGATTTAGAATTTAATGGTATTCATTGCATATGGGTTGAGGTTATAAATAGCACGACATCATTTCTTCTCTGTTGTATATATAGATCCCCAAACACGCCAGTAGCCTTCTGGGAAAGTTTCAATGCATCACTGGAAAAGGCCTTAGAGTCAAATCCCAATATTGTGATCGTAGGGGATCTTAATCAAAATCTTTTAGATAAAAATGAGACTCATCTTTCAAATATTATGGTCATAAATAATCTCACCAATGTAATTACTAAACCAACTCGAGTAACATGCTTTTCAGAAACATTAATTGATCCAATTCTAATCACAAACACACTAGAAACTAAAACCGCCGACACTTTAGATATTGATTCGACCATAAGCGATCATAAAGCTACTTTCATTTTCCTAAAATTTGATTTTAAACCAATGGTATGCACGAAAAGAAGAGTTTGGAATTATAATCGAGCTGACTTTAATGAGCTCAATAGACTTATAAGTAACGAAAACTGGGACTTTATTGACAACTTAAATATTAATGACGCATGTGACCGCTTTACTACAAGATTTGTAGAAATGATGTCGGCGTGTATTCCTTCGAAGCAGGTTACTATCAGGCCCAATGACAGACCGTGGTACGACTCTGAAATTAGAAGACTTACTAGACAACGTGACAGACAGAAGAAATGTGTGACAAAACATGGACGACCCAATGACATAAAAAAATATAAACAACTGAGAAACAAAGTAAATAACCTTAAAAAAGTTGCTAAGCAACGTTATTTTGACCACCTTGATAACTCATTATCTATTTACCGGTTCGAAAATCAAAAGATGTACTGGAAACACATCAGACGTTTAATCAACACTAATTCTAAAGTAGAGTCAATACCAATTTTAAAAACTGTAGATAATAACGAGGACACACTACATTGTACAGATTTAGAGAAAGCCGAATGTTTAAACAAATATTTTTCTTCAATTTCTAGTGTTGACGATACTAACAATGATTTGCCTAATTTTGTCCCCAAAACGGAAAATAGACTCGAAAATATCACAATTCCAATAGATGATATAGAAAGCATAATCAGCACCCTCTCTATTAACAAAGCTGTTGGGCCTGATCTCATCAGTCACAAAGTCATCAAAAATGTTAAACATACACTAGCTAATCCACTTTTCATGTTATTTAATAAATCCCTCCGTGATGAAACCTTCCCAGACAAATGGAAAGACGCACTTGTAAATCCAGTATTTAAAAAGGGAGACAAATCCCAAGTTAATAATTATCGTCCCATTTCTCTTCTTAGTTGTATTGGTAAACTTATGGAAAGATGTATCCATAAACAAGTTTATAATTACCTGTACTTCAATGATCTGTTGTATAAAAACCAGTCAGGCTTCCTTCGTGGACACTCGACTGTCTACCAGCTCCTTGAAATCTATCATCAAATTGTCTCATCTCTAGATTCTAAACAAAACCTCTGTATGATTTTCTGTGATATTTCAAAAGCATTTGATAGAGTTTGGCACAGAGGACTTGTTTTCAAACTTCGTGAATATGGAATAAGTGGACCCCTACTAAATTGGTTTTCCAATTATCTCGCAAATCGCAAACAGTCAGTTGTAGTAAACTCTATTAGTTCAAGGTCAAGGTCAATAAATGCTGGTGTCCCGCAAGGCTCTGTGCTGGGTCCTCTATTGTTTTTAGTCTATGTTAATGATATATCAGAACATCTGTTAAGCATTTCACGACTATTTGCGGATGATACCTGCCTTGCTTGCTCAGCATCACAAATTAATGATACTGAGGGTATTTTGAACCATGATCTTGTTATGATCTCTAACTGGGCCAAACAGTGGTTAGTAAGTTTTAATCCGTCAAAGACAGTTGCCATGTTATTCTCCACTATAGATGTTGACCACCCAACCCTGCTTTTTGATGGTGTTCAGATCCAATTTGTAAACGAACACAAACATTTAGGATTAACGTTGAGTTCTAATGGTAAGTGGCAAGTACATATTGACAACCTAACGAAATCAGCATCTAAAATACTAGGAATCATGAGAAGTTTAAAGTCCAAGTTGAAACGAGACTCGCTAACCCAAATATATATTTCCTTTCTTCGTCCAATCTTAGAGTACGCTTCGGTGGTATGGGACAACTGCACTACTCGTGATAGAGATAAATTAGAAAAAATACAGATCGAAGCTGCCAGGATAGTAACCGGTCTTACACGATCAGCATCACTAGCTAGTATCTATAGAGAAGTTGGATGGCTAAGTCTTGAAAACAGACGGAAATACCAAAAATTGATTCTAGTCTTTAAAATAATGAATGGTCTCACCCCGACCTATCTTACCGATAACTTCCCTAGACAAGTCAATAATAGGACTAACTACACATTACGAAATGCCTCAGACTTGGACATAATCGCATGCAGAACCGAATTGTTTGCAAAATCTTTCTTTCCGTCAGCTGTTTCAATTTGGAATGAACTTCCACCACATATAAAATCTATTAACTCTCTATCATTATTTAAATCAACAATTTTAAGGACGTTTGAAGCTCCAATTGTTCCTCGTCATTATTTTAGTGGAGATCGGACATACTCTGTATATCAAGCAAGGATACGTAATAACTGTAGCAATTTGAATTCTGATCTTCACAAGAATAAAATTATACCAGACGCTCGTTGTAATTGTGGACACGAAAATGAGGATGCCAATCACTACTTTTTTCAATGTGCACAGTACAATGCTTCAAGGATAAAACTTTTCCATTCTTTACATCCCTTCCATCCGCTGAGTGCAAAATTATTGTTGCTAGGCTCACCAGACCTTAGTCTTGAAGAAAATAATTTAATTTTCCTTCATACCCAAACATTTATAAAAGAGTCTAACAGGTTTACTTAACGTCATGCTGTAGCTCCTATATTACAAATTCGACACTAGCGGGATGCTTTGTTCCGGAATCATTTGCCCGACCAACAGTTGGTGTATCTTCAAGATACTACCCCAATTTCTATCCCAAAAAAAACATTTATTTTTGAATTCTTCCTATGAAATTATCACTTTAACGTTTTCTTGCCTATTTCATGACTGGAAGTACATTGTCTTCTTTGGAAATAAGCCTTTTAACGAAATTCCTTGTCGGTGTTGTTGTAGGACCCCGTAACTCCAGCTTTATTTATGCTGGAGTTGCGAGGTTTTGCATTTACACTGACGCGTAAGTCTTTAAATAACGAAGACATCTACTAGTGTATAATTTTCAAAAGGGAATGGTCGAATCTAAGTTGCGAGAACTTGTGGCCAAACCCTTTTGCCATAATATTTAATTGTGTATATTGTTAAGTGATATGTAAATTTATTGGCAATAAAATATGTTTAAACTAACTTCAACTTAAGCGAGAATTCGACTTATCCGATGTCGACATAACGAGTGTCGACTGTATTCGAAAAATAAAAGTGACTGGGTGGATGGGCGATCATAAGCTAAGAAATAAATGGTGTGGACATAGATAGTGTCATCGCACGTCAACACTGATCCTTTGAGAACGCGGCCGATTTTTAAGCCGAAAGAATTAACCCATTACCACACAGTGTCTCTTTTTGACTCCCCACAAGAAATTGGCTACGGAAAACATTGTGGACAATGAAGAAATTGCTTGTGACAAGCAATTTCTTCATTTTCCATAATGTTTTCTAACACAAAATGGATTTTTTTTTATTTCATAAAATTTAAATAGTCGTCTGCAATATCTTTCAAATTGGAACAGTCCAAAATTTGTTGTTTGGAAAAGAGTTAAAACATAAAAGCCAGATGAAAAGTTGTAGTGGAGCATGACATTCTCCCTTTGTCGCAATCTTATATTTCTCAACAGAAAATAATTGGACAACATTTTGCAAAAAAAAAATACTAAAATCCGTGTACCGAGAGACGCCCCCAGAGCATTTTCTGTGTGTAACCATTGTCTCCACGGTGGATAATCACGTGATGCAATAATTACCGAATATCTTCAATAACTTTGTTAATACGGGACCGATTTGAATTCGGTTTGAAGCAGAGAATGTGGACAGACGTCACGCATTAGATGGACGTGGTTGATTTAAAAAAAAAATCAACAGATAAAAAAGTTATTGAAGATAAACCAAAATGTTGGTTTATCTTCAATAACTTTTTTATCATTTGATTTTTTTAAATCTACCACGTCCATGTTATTTCTGACATTTTTCCACATTCTCTGCTTCAAACCGAATTCAAATTGATCAAGTATTGACAAAGTTATTGAAGATTATCGGAAATTCTGAGTCACGTGATTATACACCGTGGTCTCTGTCTCTGTAGTTTCCGTATCGTAAAAAAACTTGTCGAAAAGAAGATGAAAACACAGAATTAGTTTTCTGTAAGCAATTATTCTGATATCAGATTCAATGGAAATGATTTTTATTTTCGAAATTGTCTTTGATATCGCCACCAGAACCATTTGTGCGATGAAAGCCACATGCATATGCATATTCATCGCTATCCCAAACGGCAAAAAAAATTGCCGTCCCAATTTAACCCTTTCCCAAACAATACCTGGTTTTGACGTCCCGAATAGAAAAGGCTTGGGAAAACAGTGAACAAAAGAAGAAACTGCTGATAACCAGCAGTTTCTCCTTTTGTCTCAATATTTTCTTGGCTATAACATAAACATTGTGGCCTTTTGTGATCATTTACTTTGTCGTCTGCAGCAGCTTTCAAATCGGATCGCCCTAAAATTTTGCCGTTTGGGAAAGGGTTAAAGATACTCCAGACGACGAAAGTTGTTGACGAAAAGAGCTGCGTTGAAAACTAAAGCACAATTAGCTTTAGCATATTGAGACCAAGGGAGAAAATGCTGCTTATCCGCGTTTTCTTCTTTCTTTTTTCTCGATGACTCTATTTTCCAAGGGACGTCTAAACAAAGTAGTGTTTGGGAAAGGTCTTTAAAAGTTGTCAAGTTGGATTTATGTTAATGGCATTTTGAAACAGAAAGACGTTTCCCAAAACTTCACTGTTTTTTTTATTTTTTTTTTTTTTGTTTTTTGTTTTTTTTTTTTTTGTTTCTTTTAACTTTTTCCAAACATTGTATTACATATTTGTATTTTTGTACGTCTCAAATAGAAAATACTTCAGAAGTCTTTGAAAGAAAGAGGAATCATTGTGATCATTATTGTTTCAATTTTTCCATCTGGAAAATGCTTTAAATCTTTCGTTGTGATCCAATTAAAAGCTGCTGCAGACAACAAAACATACGTAATTATGCCGCTAAAGATATAATTTGCGCGTAATATAGGCCTAGCACCGAATTATTGTGACAAAGGAAGAATTTGCTGGTCATAAGTATTTTCTTCTTTTACCTCATTATTTTCACCAAGCTTTTTCCCTTTGATGACATCAAAACCAAGTCTTGTTTTGCGAAATATTTGGTAATGTTCAAAAAGAACAAATTCGAAAGTAAAAGTTATGGTTTTGCGAGTTCCAACACGTCAATATGAACAGAATTGTTGTTGTCAAAAATGATGACAATAATAACAATCACATATACTCTAAATCATTTACATTTTTTAAATTGTTTATGGATATAGAAATACAAAGAATTAAAAAATGAATAAATACATGAATTTGAAAAATAAAATGAATGAAAGAATGCATGGATACTTCCCTCTTGTAGAGTGATTTCACATCCTTAATCTATTTTGTTTTTACTTCAAGAGTTATTTTTACTAAATGACTATCCTTCGTGACCTTTTAGAAACGCACGCACGAGCCCAATCGGTTAAGTCAGAGTCTATCACAGCCTTCTTCTCTTATAAATGGATGTGAACCAAAAAGGTAAAAGTGCAGCTAGAGGCTAGGATTGTATAATGTGTGAGATATACCAGGAATCCATGGTTGGGGTTCCATCTGCCGTATAATGACCAAAAGAAATTTCATTGAGACAAATTAGATCAGCGATGTAATTTGACGGCCCCCTTATTTCGAGACAGAAAATGTTATTAAAACTTTCCCAAACAGAAAAACTGACCCATTTCATAAGTCTCTGTAACCGACTACATGAATGGGAAATTTTGCTTCCGAAAATATCAAGGGGATAATGCTCGTTTTCAGAAGTTTCTTCTTTTGCATCAGAATTTTGCCAGTCATTTTCTTCCTACAGTACAAAATCAGGTTGCGTTTGTGAATGAGTTAATGTAGGAAAATGACCCCGTTGAAGTTCTAAGTGAACTAAATTTATTTTTTTCCAATCCTTTTTAGTAAAAAATCATTGTAGGAAATGAAGAATTTGCTTGTCACAAGCAATTCCTTCATTTGCCACAATTTTCTACCCATGAATGAAAATAATATATGTATGTTCTTGTGAAGTCATAGTCTAAAATGTGTGTAGGAAAAGGGTTCTCATTGAAGTGTCATTGTACAATTTAAGAAATTATTGCATGGATTAGCTTCACAGGAAATGAGCCACTGAACTGTCGAATAAGTATGCACTCAAACCTTTCCCATATACTGACGCCTTTTGACGCCCCGCCACAAGATAAATTCTTTGGAAAACATAGTGAAAATGAAGGAATTGCTTGTGACAAGTAATTTCTGCATTTCCCACAATGCTTTCTTTAAGAAAACGTATAATATTTTATTTGTATCGTCATTGAATTTGGTCAAGTATCAGAAATGTTTAATGTCCGTTGATGGTTTAACCTTTTCCCGGACAATATCTTGTTTTGACGTCCCTGATATAGAAAATAAAACTCCTGCAAAGCATTTTAAGGCAAAGGAAGATAATGCCGATAACCACCATTTTCTTCTTTTGTCTCAACATTTTCTGTATTTTATAGTACAAAACAATATCTGTATCCACTTCCATTTCGGTGTCTGCAGCAGATTTCAAATTGGACCACCCTACAACTGCTCTAAAACGGAAGCTGCGGGATATGATAAAACTATTCTTTTTTTTCTAGAAGTGTAGAGATGTGTTAAAAATAACATGAAATGGTTATCAGGATTTTGTTCTTTTCAATCAGTATTGCTTTCTAGAATGTTCTTTATTTTGGGCGTAGAAATACATATAGGTACATGTTTTGTTTGTTTGTTTTTTGTTTTGGTTTGTTTTTGAACGGATTCTGCAGTCGTGGAAAATATCAAATCTCTTTAAAGATTTTATTCTTTTCCCAAAGAATCTTTGTTTTAACGCACTTTTTGTCTTTTCCTTTTTCTATCAAAGTTTGAAAATATTGCTGTATCTGCAACACCTTTAAATTTGCACTAGTCTAATTTGTTCTTCTTTGGAAAGAGTCAATTCGAGTAGTTTAGACAATTTTATTAAGTTTTATTGAGTCTCAAATGAAACACTCGGGGTGAAATTTATTTGTACTTTTTATTATTATTTACATTACGTCAATAGCTGTAATACAACATTTCACATACTCAAACTTTTCATTGAAGGGTTAAGGTGGTCCACCCCTAGTAAGATTAAATCAGCGTCGGAATTTTCTGTTTTCCCAAGACTGCGTTAACATTCGTGACATATCCGAACTATTTCGGGCGACGTCGAATACATTCGGGGGTGGAACATTCCACCAGCAAACGTTTAAGACGCCCGAATAATTCCGACATCGCGTGAATCTCATTAGGGTTGGACAACCTTATGTTCCGATGCATGTTAGAGCTGCGATCTGGAAAGAGGAATTGGCGACGTTTTGAATCGACTAAGTTCAAAATCAGCATGCACATGCAAGTAATTTGATCAATATCGTTGTTGTTTTTTATGTTTAATTCACTCTGTTAAATCAGCCATTTCATGAACTGTAACATACGCACATAGGCCTACCTCCTTTTCTATAAGTAGCAACTGTGAGGTAGCATGATAGACATATGTCAGACTGTACTTTGTTTTTGTGTATGTGGCAATTGGAACAGCTCGGACAATTTTGCAGAATCATACCTTGGATGTAAATCGAGGAACTACGTACTTTCAGACTAAGAAGGAGAACAACACAAACGTTTTCAACTTATGTCAATAACGAAATGAGAACAACGCTGAATTGGAATGTTTGCAGTTCCAGTGCCTTCTTTTTCGAACGTTTACATCCTGTAAGTCCCACCACAAGTCACAATGTTTGTTCATTTGGATTACCTCGAAAATTACTTTATGAAGCGTGAGACTTCCGGCTAAGAAATCGCATTTTTGCAATTCTTCATACATTATAGGCCTACTTCCGAGGTATGATTCGATAGCATTGTCCGAGGCGTTTCAAATGGTGTTTGTTGTTGTCTCAATTGTCTCAAAATCATTTCCAAATCATACCTGATTTGTGCTTTTATTATCATCTGCGAGTGATTTAAATTTGTTTAGATATACTTGCTCCCAAAAGAAAGCGACGATTGGCGCAATTTGATACAAGGAAAGGGAATCCTCTAGTAGAGGCATTAAATTTCTATCAAAATCACTTTGACAAAGGGCGCGATTTGATTTAGACCAAAATATCAAAGAAGTAGAAATCCACTAACCGCTAATACACGCTTAACATGTCTGAGGCATAAATTTGAATAACACTCGAATTTTCACTTTGGAACAGCGATTCAGTGACATTAGTGTATACTAATAAATTAATCGTTCGACTTATTTGAAAGAAAATTTCAATTAATCGAACAAGGCGGACGTCGCTAGGCGATTGAGAATATTGTTCCCGGTGTTCGTTAAGAGGCAACGCGAGAGATTGCGATTAAATTATAAATGAAATAAGAGTGCTTGGTGATCATAAGATGGTTTTAAGTGTCGTTTGGTGTTTGTATCAGACGAACTATCAGAATAACGGCGATACGGGGAATTATAAAAGTGTTAACAGTAATTTCGATGTGTGTCGTTAAAATATGAAAGGATACTTGGGTACAAACGAATTTGTAACAGACAAATTATTGTTTGTGCAAAGATATTGATAGTCATGGTCTTACGAAGTCATAAGGGTATTCAAATTACTAAGACATAGGCGCTCTTGAAGATTATTAAATTGAACTTTAATTGTTAATATGATATACGTGAAATATACATATTCAATAGTTTTTATCATTTTAAAAACAAGGAAATCGAAAGGGGGGCACTAATACGTTATCTTATTATGCTTTCTGGTTATGGTGATCCCCCTAAAAATCTTTCATTTAAATGTACACTTTAGAGAGGGGTCGATCTTTTTTTCACTTTGACCTTCGCAATCGTATTCGACTATAAAATCTTGTAAACAAAAGATACCATACTTCGAATATCTCGAAGAAAAAATCACTTTATCCCTTTCAAAAAAACAAATTTTAGACTTGCACAAACGTAACTCCTTACAGACGACGAAAAATAATTTCTTACAATGTTGATTATAGAGTTATAGAACATATCAAGAGAAAAAAATAATAAAAGAAGCGATCTATAAGCATTTTCTCTTTTTCTTCCGATGTTCTCAGAACCTTTTTCTGGCAGATAGGCCAAGATCAGTCCTGAACTGTTGGGAAAAGACTGATCTTGTTATACTATATTCATTGTTAAGTTAATTACCCATGATCAGATTGTAACATGCATTCCTCTCATTATCTGATTTATTATTAACCCTTTCCCAAGCAAGACCTGGTTTGGACGTCCCTAATTAAAATAGATCAGGCTTGGGAAAACACTGAAACAAAAGAAGAAACTGCTGATAATCAGCAGTTTCTCCTTTTGTCTCAATATTTTCTGTGTCATATTTTACACAAGTCCTATCTTTAATAACATCTATATTGTCATTTGTGGCAGTATTTTAAGTGGATCACCCTAAATTTTGTCGTTTGGGAAAGGGTTAAAAAAGAAATATCCACTTTGGAGTCACCTTGAGATTGGAACCGTATAAATTTTCGCAGTTTGGGATTGGTTTAGAGCAGCAGATGAGATTGAATGAAAATATTTCAATTTGTATTACAGTCGACACTCGACATCGGATAAGCCGAATGTTCGCTTAAGTCGAAGTTCGAATATGGTCCAGTCCTCATGAATGGACATAATTTTTTCAAACAAAATAATTTTGAACTCAATATAGCTATTGGAATATAGTAGGAAAAGGATAGAAATTGCTCGAAAGGAAACGAGCAATTTCTTTCCATTTCCTACAATATTTCAATAATAATTGTACTTGATTACTTTCAAAAACGGCCAAATATCAAGTTTATCGAAGCCGAACAAAATCGGATAAGTCGAACTTCGGATATGTCGAGGTATTTTGACGGCCCCTCCGACCTCGACACAACGAGTGTCGACTGTATTTCAAATCTAAACGCTTTGTTGTGGGTACTCATTTGAATCGTCTCTACAAGATGATTCTAATCAGTACCTACAACATGGGGTTTGATGAGCATTTCACTTTTAAAAGCCGTTACCCTTCTTATCTGGAGCTTTGGGTTCAAATAACTTTATAATGGAAAATTCATGTTTGCTTCAGACAACAACGATGAAATAAGAGACCGTAACGTGGGAACAAACTCCGAGCTGGTGACGTCAACATCAAATGACGTCACTTCCGAGTGTTCAGAGGAACCAGAGGAGAACCAGCAAAATATCTACGAAGATGCCCATACTTCCGGTATGAATTCTGACTTTGCAAAATGAAATAAAATCGACTTCTAGAATTTGCTGCTGCAGACTATACAAATCGATCTTTACTAAGAAAGTATTTCTGTGCAATAAAGCAAATACAATTTTGAGTGAAAAATGAAAGATGCTGCTTATGAGCATTTCGTCGCTTTTCAAGTAAAAACATCGTAACTACAGCTTATAACAAGCTGCACTTCAAAACAGACTTTTCTGATTTGGCATAATGTATCAAAAAAGGTGCCGATACTTCGTGGGAGTTGGCATTTGCAGACAACATCATTTTATTAATTTGCCCCCAATGTTTTCCAGGCCTATTCCATTGAGGTTGCCTGAACGAAGACTTGCTTGGGAAAAGGTTTAGTGAAAATCTATCCTTTTATACTTTGAGTTATTCTTACAATGTTAGATCGATAATGAAGATTGACGCGATTCATAGAAACCTACATGTATGCGATATTAATCAATTGTCCAAAGCCAAATTGTATTACAAGGCGTATGTCTCGGATTGATTGTTGTGTGATTTTAAAGCAATCTCCTTCGCAGTTATCTCCCCTGAATTGGGATTGGGGAGATCTCTGCAGGCACAGCTTGAGTTACCAAGATTTTAGGTAATTGAACTTTTTTTATTTATTTTTTTATTTAGAAATGTAAACTCGTTTTTAGCAATGTTTTAAGGATATGAGGTGTCAGATATGGAACCAAATAAAAATAAAATTTGATTTAGAAAACGATTTCAGAAATATAGATAAATTTCCGCCATGTTCACGTTATCACGTGACATTCACCATGGTCACGTGATTTATATGCCTGCAGTGATAATGTAAGGCATTGTCGCTGTGTGGAGTTTGATTTTAAAGGTGTTCCGGGATTGAGACTGATTGGCAAATACCACGCTAGATGGTGTAATATTTCATTGTTCATGTTGGTAGCCTAAATATCGTAAAAAGGCAGTAGTTTATCTTCAGGGATTATCCGTAGAAACGGAAATTGACGAGAGTGTCCCTCATCAATTGCCGTTGCCACGGATGACGCACGGAAATTGTCGAGGTTATCTCATGTTAATTTCTGTCGTCACGGATGACACCCAAAGATGCACAAAGTGTTTGGTATCTAATCACGGTGTAAAATCACGTGACTCAGAATTTCCGATAATCTTCAATAACTTTGTCAATATACCTGACCAATTTGAATTCGGTTTGAAGCAAAGAATGTGGAAAAATGTCAGGAATAACATGGACGTCGTAGATTTTAAAAATATCAACTGATAAAAAAGTTATTGAAGATAAACCAAAATTTAATCAGTTGATTTTTCAAAAAACAACCAGGTCCATTTAATGCGTGACGACTGTCCACACTCTCTGCTTCAAACCGAATTCAAATCGGTCGCATATTAACAAAATTATTGAAGAGGTTATGAAAATATTGTATCACATGATTATCCATCGTGCAAATGATGGATTATAATCCTTAAGATGGCTCCACATGTTTCTTTGCAGGATCGGATGAAAGTTACACCAAGAAACGAAGATACCGGACTACTTTCACCGCAGACCAATTAAAGTGTCTGGAGGAAGTATTCCGCGTTACACACTACCCGGATGTGAATGCGCGTGAAGAACTATCACAGAAAACAAATCTACCGGAGGCAAGGGTCCAGGTTAGTGAAATGTAGAAATAACAAACAAATAAGTCTAAAATTAACCTGTTCTCTAATTAACCCTGATTATTACATCCCTTGTGAAAGTTAACTTTAGAAAGCACTAAGAGTAAAGAGAAATATGTCGATGGCCATATTTATTTTCTTTCAGTTGGTTTATAAGTTGAAGCATATACGACACATGTTCACATTTTACACCGGTCAAAATGGGAAAATGTGACAAAGAATGTTATTTAACCCTTTCCCAAACAAGACCTTGTTTTGACGTCTCTAATAGAAAAGCATTGGGAAAACATTGAAACAAAAGAAGAAACTGCTGATAACCAGCAGTTTCTCCTTTTGTCTCAATATTTTCTATGCCATATTTACACAAATTCTATCTTTAATAACTTCCATTTTGTCATTTGTGGCAGTTTTTGAAGTAGATCATCCTAAAATTTTGTCATTTGGGAAAGCGTTAAGTTTTATAAAACCCCAAACAGAAGAATATCGCTGCTTTTCAACAAAGTTCTATTAACTACGTGTACTGCTTGCTTATTTAAAGCATTTGTTGTGAGGTTTTTGTTGAAAAACAACGATATGATAGAATTGCAACAACAAATGTGCAGTAGGGGTAAAGTTTGTGATACATGTACAGTGGCATCGGACTTAGTGACTTTTTAAGCGACACAATATGAACAATGATATACATGTATTGGTAATATACTGAGAGGCAAAAATAAGTAAACACCCTAGTTCTTTCACGTTTTCTGAGAAAACGATTTATAGACTATGTAAGATTTGAAACGCCACCGAAGGTGATCGTTTATTGATGTAACCTTCTTCGCCTATCCTTCTGTCTGTCCTTCCTTCTGTTGCGAAGGTGTTTTCACATCGCGCAGCGCCATCAAAAAAGGGGATTTAATCAATTAATTAATGCAAACATTCACATTGACACAACCCCTGCATTTCTGAACGGATTTGGATGGATTTTTCACGGAAAGTGTCCAGTCACCTAGGACCATGCATAAAATGTTAGTGCTTTTCCATCTTACTTTGCGTCATGGCAAAAGGTGACTTGATGTAAACAAGTTATCCGACATAACCCCTTCTAAATTTATTAACGGACTTTGACTAAACTTGCACATAATGTTCACAGCTACCTGACTAAGGGTTTATAGAGTCATGTTTCTTTCATAATATGCTGTGTCATAGAAAAAATGGGCCCCAATACGATTTCTACCAGCCACCGAGAATTGGATTATAATGTTAGAGAAAATTTAAGCTTGCGATTTGTTGCGATAGCGAATAAAGAAATCAAATATGGATGAACAGCATTATTTGATGATCCACTAAGTTTGCAAAATCCACTAAGTTTGCAAAATCAGCATGTAGCAAGAGTATGGATAGTCAAGCCATTTTATGTGAAATTCATTGACACCGTATTATTGTTCAATGGGTAGAAATATTTTTTTACAAAGTTTTGAGTCGATATGGTGAAGATTAAAGTGACATTTCAGAATTTTTTGTCATAAATTTTACTTTTATTTTTATCTGAAAGAGCATATTTCCTTATGAAAATTCTGAAAATTTCGAGCCAAAATATTGCGCCGTTTACGAGAAATTTATATTTTTGTGTTAAAATTGAACAAATTGTTGTGGACAACAGTTCGGATTTATATGCAATTTATCGATTATGTCTCAACTTTAAATGCGTGTTTCTCGCTTATTGGCAACAACTTCAAAAAACCAATAGTATTTATACTCATTAGAATAACCAATCTTGGCACCAAGACATACTTTAAAAAATTGAAATCAGAATGAAATGGCCCTTTAAGCGAGATATTGACAAACGAAAACTGTATACTTTCTTTTGCCTCTCAGTATAGATACAAGCAGGGTATAAAATTATATATTATTATGTCATGAGAAAACTTGATATTGAGCAATCTTAAAATTGCTCTAAATAACATAAATATTGTTACTTTAAAGTTTTGTACATTTTATGCACGTTTAGGATCACCTAGCCTAAATCCTCTTCGAAATGTGGTAAATTTTCATCAAACTCTTGTCTTTTCTGTGGTATACAGTTTATCGTATCATAATGTCCATGCATACAAGAATCTCCTATCTAGTCGGATATTATTGTATGTGTATACTACTTGTGCCATAAAATATTGTATTACAAAAGGAGTCCGTGTATTTATCCTTTGTCTGTTGTTTTTTACTTGGTTCATCAAGAGCGACTACAAATGTGTTGAATAAGTGTAATGTGAACTTGTCTCGAAGTTTGCTGGTAGTGTTTTGCAACCAGTAACATGTTTTCTGAGAAACTGTCTAGCCGAATTTGAATAATGTTCGGGATATTCTTTGTTTATCATCACATGCGGCGCATTATCCCATGTTTGACATTCCGCGGTTATCCCCCTTTTAAGCCAGTCAGACAGTATGTCTTCAAAGAGATTCGGATCAACAAGAGGATCCGATAGGGAATAGATAATCTTAGTGGGCGCCCTATGCTCGTTTGTTTTCACTGCCATTCCCGCTCTTTCTATTTTACCCACGCTGGTTTTTGCAGCATTCATATAAAACTCGATTGAGGACTTTATCAAACCTGTCAAAAATGAACCCCTTGCCGATGCTTTAGACGTTGCGTCTGGGATACTTCTAATATCGACGTAGCTGTCAAATATTTGTCCCTTGAGGCGGTCCTTGAAGTCGCCATATTTCTGTTTGTCTTGTAGCGTTTGGACGAGTAAGTCGCCGTAGATATAAATACCAGCGGAGAGCCCGTGCACGAATATTGGCTGTGATATATAGGGACTTTCATAACATAACTCTAGTACATCTTTCATCAGAGCTTGGCCTGTTTTGGGTGTAACCAGATGTTTCGTCCGAGCCTGAAATGTAAATTAGTGTAGCCTAGTCAATCACAGAGCTACAGATAAGAACAAGAACAAAAGTTTATTTAAAATTATGTTTTGAGACAACGGTCCATTAACCTTCATCCAAACTTGTCCAGGTATTGACGTGCCTAATAAAAAGATAAGGAATACATGAAAGGTAAAATAAATGTAAGAAAACAAAATGCTGATATCCTGCGTTATCTCTTTTTGACTTTTATCAAAATACATTTCGCCGCAAGCAAAAAATTTCAAATTGAAAAAAAAGTCTAAATCTTTTCGTTTTTCTCGGCAAGGTTTATAATAAACGTTTCAGCTGCTTTCAGTTGCTTTTGAGCAATTGCGCGTAAAGTCTAAATTTAGAAAAATGTAATAAATCTGTATGAGCCGCGGTCTCGAAAAGGGACCCCCGAGCATTTGAGACCAACCTTTATCCAGATTGGCCTGTGTTGACATGCTCGATCGAGATCTATTTTGTTCTCGGTTACCGGTAGCTTAATCTGTAGTTTCGGAGTCTATCATTCCAATGATCGTTGGTTCGAATAAGTACCGGTTGGGCCAATACCATTTCTGACATTTAGCAAAAGTAATTTGTCTCTAAGCAATGGATCTAAATCATTTATGTGAGAGTCTCGGTCTGGATATTGTAGAAGTACTTGTGAGAGAAATGCCAGGAATCAATAGTCGAGTCGAGTCATCTAGCCGCCGTGATATGATCAAATACGGCTGGAAAGTGGTGCTACAACAAATTCATTAATTCTTAAAGATAAAAAGAAAGGGAAGTAAAAACTGACAAGGAAAAGAAGTTGACGTCAATTGATTATTTCCTATTGTCTCTAATAGCTTCTTCATGTCCTATAACAAGCATAGGAGCCAAGCATTGATCTAATCATCTTAGACAACCAGCATTCATACGCAGGCTAATCTGTATAAATGGTTGTCTAAAACATTGCACTGCTTTCTCACAAAAAACGGTAATTGCATTTTAAAGCAAGCTGCAGTTACGCGGGTTTTGTTGAAAAGCGACAATATATTATAAAGGATCCATTTCCCAGGTTCCCGCTCATATGTGAACTTGACGTACTAGTAACGTATCTGCAAGTTACAAACGTCTGTGAATTATATGTGTCTGCCTTTAATCATCAATAGAAATATACAATAAATCAAAGACATTATTATAGTGATATAAAATGGAAGATTAAGCTGACTCATCTAGTTATAGTTATCGTTCCTTTTTTCCAAACAAAACCTGATTTTGACTTCATTAATAGAAAGGTCTTAGGAAAACATTGAGACAATATAAAGGAATATTGAAAAAATCATTTTCTCATTTTGTATCTATATTTTCTGTTAATTCCACCCAAATCCTTTCATTATCAACGGCTATTATACATTATTATACATGTGTTTAGGGCCTATTTGCAACTGCTCTCGAAAATTGGACCATTCAAAATGTTTGTCGTTAAATAGTAAATAGTTCAAGTGCAACAGTTGTCATAAATTGCCCTATTTAGATTCATATTATCAGACGTCGCTTAAAGGGGCCCATGCTAGGCTTTTATGCTTCCGAACTGTTCGGGAACTCATATTTTTGCATGGAAAAACAATTTGCAATGCATAAAAACCTCAATCACAGCGAATAACCATCTTTCCTTTGCTATAGATCAACCTTTTACAAGCGTGTATACACATTCTATTTTTACTTCAAAACGAGACAAGGTCAAGGTCAGTGAGATACACCTCCGCGGTATTAACACACCGTACAACCGGTTGTGTCTATGACTATGACCTTATTTGCGAGGGATACGTGGAATGTTTATTTTGTACAAGCACTGAACATTATACACGTATTTATCAACTATAGAATACCAAAGATTCTTTAGTTTATTTATAATAGAAGTAAATTCATTTGACCTACCATGCACATGACATCAAATGTCGAATCTGTCTTCGCTGACTTTCGATGCAGCTGGTTGTACGGTTTGTTGAATCTCGCTGAGCACAGATGACGAACCTCTGACGTAATTGATTTTTGAAGGTTGGGCATACATATGTATGTGACCGTTACAAAACAAAAACTAGGACAATATGAAACGAGCCCGCACGTTATCATTTGATTTGGATTTTAATACTTAATACAGCTTGATGAGTGCTAGCAATGGACATAAGTGATCTACTCCTTCAGGTTGGCAATTTCATGCGTTATTACTGGTTTGTAATTATTGTGACATTTCCATTTTCGGCAGCCTAGCTGGCCCCCCTTTAAATCGCATTTATGTTTAAAAAAGACTTTTATCGTAAATTTTGTAGATATTAATTCGCTCTATAAATGTGCTAGTTTCTTTTTGCTTTTTTTCGAAATGAGATCAAATTTCGATATTTGTAATAAAAAAAAGTTTCGGAAGTCTTAGAGAATAGAAGAATTGCTGATATTCAACATATTCTTTTCTCGTAACACAACAGACATGGGGTCGATTACTTGGAAGAGTAATCGATTAAATTAATGATTAATGCACCCTTGATTATTAATCGATTAAATTACTTTCACTGAAAAAAGACTCAGTAATCGATTATTAATCATTAATTTGGGGGTAAGTAATCGATTATTAATCATTAATCACCGATATAAGCTTTCACGTAACAAAAAATAAACAGTTTAAAGTGGCAAATCGCATTTCATTCTCTTCAAATACATAATCTGAACAGAATCAAAAAAGTATGAACTATCTTTACGATTGAAATTGCATTTCTTTTTAAATGTCATGGAACACATCAGTTTCGTTATAGATGTTTGATATTTGTAGACTACCATACTTCAATCA
Source organism: Fragum sueziense (assembly GCA_963680895.1). Classification (NCBI taxonomy): domain Eukaryota; kingdom Metazoa; phylum Mollusca; class Bivalvia; order Cardiida; family Cardiidae; genus Fragum; species Fragum sueziense. The sequence goes on from OY804602.1 coordinate 23,158,043, forward strand.
AAATGAATGCCATGCTAAAAAAGGTCTTTACCAACCTCTGAGGCACGTTCTTCAGAGCCAGATTTTTTAAGATTTCTTAAGATGATTTTGACCGAGTTATTCCAAATGCTCCGTACTTCATGATGACGTCATTTGTATGAAGTATATAGCATTACCCTGGCACCATGGATCATTAGGTACAACTCGGTCAAATATATCTTTTATTGTTTCTACAGAGTTAACCAAGAGGTTCGGTACTAAGTGTACGATAATTGCGCCTCCCTTTGGGCGTCTTAAAAGTCTTGCTCTAAAGAACGCTTTATCCTTAAACATCTTAAGAAATCTTAACAAATCTCGCTCTAAAGAACACGCCTCAGATGTTGTGGTAGAGAGAATTGAAGAGTTCTGTTTGATTAAGTTGAATGAAAATAATTATAAGATGTATATGGACTTGTTGGATATTGAAGTTTGTTTTGAACATATCTTAGTTATCTTTCCTGAATTCTATTATAAACCATTCCAAAAATAATGATGATAAAAATGGAATTCATGTATATCAGACCATGTTGGAGCCATTGGACCAATGATTGGTCATTACTTGTATGTAAAGAGGGAAACGCTTGATAAAGGCATTTTCTTCTTTTGCCTTAATGTTATCTGAAACCTCTCATATTAAGAATTACAAATTTACAAACTCATAAAGGAAAGGGTTGAGCAAATAGAAAAGGTACTAGTCAACAAATTCATTTATACCTATTGTTACCAAAATCTAACCATTCAAATTTTTGGGGTTTGTGTTTTTCTCTCAGTATACCCCCTCATTCGAATCACATGGTTTGATTTTATTTTTCACCAAAATTACTTTACATCATCTTTCAATTAATTATGCCTATGGATAGTAAAAGAAAAATCCTAATATCAGTCCTTAAATATTGAATCATGATTATATGTACAGTTATTATTTAGTTCTGCATGTTCATAGTATCATGATTACATCTAAGGAGAAAATTTACAAATGAAGTAAAATTTTGTTAAATTCATCATTGTCCAACTTAAAAGTTTTCAGTTTCAACTCCCCAACATGTGTGAAATTTCAATGGCAGGTGTAAGAATAACACTAGATGCCCTTTGGGCAAAGACTGCTTTGTATCTGTAGGTGTGAACAGGTAAAAGATGTGACTTGCAGGTGCATCTTATTTTGTTTTAGATCATTTATACATCCAAAATAATTAAAAAGTAATCATAAAATAATCATGATTAATGACATTTTTTCACCAGTAATTGATTAAATTATTAATCAAATAATCAGAAAAAGCAAATCAATCGATTATTTCATGATTATTGGCATTTGTTAATCGATTAATAATTGATTAAATTACTGATTATGATTACCCCATGTCTGTAACACATGATTGTCATCACCAGAATACTTTTCTGTTTTAGTGACCTTTGGGCAAGGATCTGAAAAAGGGATCGCCATGGCTTTTAAGAACAACATGGATCCAGATCAGACTGTGTATATGTACAGTCTAATGAAGACTGTATAATTACCACGTTATTCTTTAATAGCTTTTTGATGACTTGCAGTAACTGCAAGTATGCAACATATGGACTGCATTAGACCACAGTCTGATATGTGAACATGAACACGTCTAATGTGAGATCAGGGGGCATTTTCCAGATACCAGTTCAGTTCAACGTGTCACCATGTCTTGCTAAGCAATTTTCTGACACAAGTGTAATCTTCCAGAGATGCTCCTTTTGTCCTTGTCAGTTCAATCTCGAATGCAATGATCTACCCTTGCAGAATAAAATACTAAGATAGTTAAGTTATTACTTTCCCAAACAAGACTTGGTCTTAACGTCCTTGTTAGGAAAGGTTTAGGGATGAATTAAGGCTACCATAGTCGGTGTTTTCATCGTTTTTCATCAATATGTTCTGTGCTATACTGTGCACAAGTCCAGTCTAAATCAAGATCTACTTCGTCATTTCGAGTATCTTTCAATTTAGAACAATCTCACTTTCTGTTGTCAAGGAAACGGACATAATCTTTCAGATCGAACACAGTATTTTCAATTTCATGCCAATCCTTGGTACATACCATATCCCTTTCCCATATAGCTAAAACGAGATTGTCCCAATTTGTTTGCCTCGACACTATATGTATTTGGCCCGCCGATTTCATTAGGCATAATTGCTCTGTTTCTTGCCCACGCGTTAGAGGATGGTCAGAACAGTCTTGCGGAAATGACGTCAAATTGCTCTTGCTAGTGTTTGCTTGGAGATATTGTCAAGAGCTAGCACGGTGTGTAATCACGTAATGCAATAATTACTGAATATCTTCAACAACTTCGTTAATACGGGACCGACTTGAATTCGGTTTGAAGCAGAGAATGTGGACAGGCGTCACGCGTTAGATGGACGTGGTTGATTTTTGAAAAATCAACTGATAAACAAGTTTTGGAAGATAAACCAAAATTTTGTTTATCTTCAATAACTTTTTCATCAGTCGATTTTTTAAAAATCTGCCACGACCATGTTATCTCTGACATTTAACCACCTTCTCTGCTTTAAACCGAATTCAAATTGGTCAAGTATTGACAATGTTATTGAAGATTATCGAAAATTCTAAGTCACGTGATTATACACCGTTCATAGCGTGAAGCGAAGTAGGCATGAATCTGTCTCCAGTATGAATGTCAAATACGAATCGCTACTTTTCAACAAAAATCTCGTTATTGCGGCGAGAGACAAGCTGCAGTTACAATGCTTACGTTGAAAAGCGACGATTTTGATTGGGAAAGTGTTAATACTAACCTGAACTTGCAAAACATCACAACCCTCCGCTAGATATATATCCGTGTATTTCTTCACGTGTTGTTTCTTGCCGAGTAGCCATCCTAGTACAAATACCAACGGTCTAGGGGTGTCCGAGGTACCGGTTTGTTTGTATAAATACACATTGTCCCTGACCTTCTTCCCTATAACGCCGATATTCCTCTGCACTGACATGTTTTAAATAAGGCTGATGGACGTGTCTACAAAATCTGAAAATAAAATGAGCCGGGATCCGGAAAAATGTCCCTTATAGCATTTGAGATTTTCATGTTTCAAAATCAGTATGTGACTAGGTTCAGTCTGGCCGAGATCCATGCTACTCTAATACTGTTGCTACAGACCATGACAAAGTTATTGGAGAACAACATGGTTCCTGATCAGACTGCGTGTATACGCAGGCTGATCTGGAACCATGTTGGGCTGAAATGATTCAGCTGATTCAGTTGAGCTCTAAATGATTCGTATAATGTCGGCTGTTTCCGCAACAACGGAAATAATCGAGCATGTTCGGATTTACGGAGATTTTTAAAACTTTTTTGTAAAGAGACTTCTACATTAGATTTGAATTTGTACGAACAGTTTCTACAACCAATCCCAGCCGATGAATTTATAAAAACGTCAAATGAAACAACAAAAGACGAAAAAATCAAAACATTTTGGTATTTAGAATGACCTCCCTTTGCAACAACAACAACTACAGCGCACCCAGTGATCTCCCCTGAATCAGAATACGTACCTCTGACGTAATATGTCACTGTTTGGAGGCTGATTCGCACCGTAAATATTTCGTTCCATAACTGGTCACTTTGTTTACCGTAAATTTGGCTTTTTCTTTGGGAAAAGGTAAGCTTGACCTTTGCCATTTCTTTCTGTTTAACCCTTTCCCAAACAACTAGACACAAGATAAGACCAACTGATGCTTTCTCTACGCTAGGTTTGCGTGAAAAAAGAAACCAATGAGAGAAAAGAAGCAAATACTGATACACGCAGAACTTTGTATTAATTTTCTCTGTAGAATTTCTATTTGATTATATATTCTTGTGTTTCTGTCTCGTCTTTTCCATCTCTTTAGCTACTAATAAGGCAGCAAACATGATTCAAACATGACATCAGAAAACTGATATTCAAAAGTTGCTTGTTCACCTAACCCTTTCCCAAACAAATACAAGTTTTGGCAGAGACCTATCTTTCTACAACATTCCTGGCTTTATTATTTTTTTTTCAAAATGTTTCTTGTGATGATAATACCGTCCTCAACTCACACTCAGACACACAAATTTCTGGGGCATTTTAACAATTTTCGACATAGACATGTTTGGCTAACGATGTACATGCAGATATTATGTACTTGTAACATTTTTATTTCTACCATATTGAAACTTTGCACACTTGCTTGTGGTCAGACATGTATATATTCCTTACTAAGGATAAAGATTGGGTAAAGATTCATTACCCTTTCAAATTTCTACTTGGGTAGACTTTTTATCCTTTTCATCCTATAAAATTTCACATTCCAACACTTTTACGTTGAGCTATCCTGTCCACTGACAACTCTTGTTTTATAAACATTTTTGTATATATATATATATATGTTTTTTTAATAGTAACATTTACTATTATGTAAATATTCCAATACAAACAATCAAAAACTGTAAAATTCGTATGGAACAATTTATTTAACCCTTTCCCAAACAAGACCTGGTTTTGACGTCCCTAGTAGAAAAAACTTGGGAAAACATTGAAACAAAAGAAGAAACTGCTGATAACCAGCAGTTTCTCCTTTTGTCTCAATATTTTCTGTGCCATAGTTTACACTAATCATATCTTTAGTAACATCATTTTGTCTTTTGTGGCAGTTTTTTAAGTGGATCGCCCAAAAATTTTGTCGTTTGGGAAAGGGTTAAGTATAATGAACAAAGAGTGACATTTTTCTTAAGAAATTGGGCGATGGTAAAAAAGGGGGTGTATTAGTCAAAGTGATTTTTTTTTAATTTGTGTACGGCGAAACTGTTTAATTTTTACTTTATTTGAAAGAATATACACATAGAAAAATTATGATTTTCCTTTAGTGCCATGCTCTTTGATATATCACTGGAATTAATGTTATTTAAAATTGATTATTGGTTCAGAAAAGCCTGTCGAAAGTATGGTAGCCATGTATTACAAAAGCAAAAAAAAATATTTTGTTGCTGGTTATTATTTATTTACTTGTTAGTCCATTGTTGGGGATAAAATAAGCTATTGATTAGATGCAAACACTTGTGTTTATTGCTTTAAATCATGCACTTTTTGTGTTTAAAAGCTCACTTGGGGTGTTTGGCATTTCATGATTTTGTATGACCCTGATGCAAGATATAAAATTATCAAAATTTCACTAACGAAACGATAAAAGTTGATAAAAATTGGCAATTACAAGTAGACGCGGGATACCATGCTGATTTTAGATATATATATACATAGTTACTTATGTATCTTTATGATTCTATTGATGGGTCGTATACCTTAACGTCTTCCACGTTTTTGCGCGAGGGCAGTCGGAACCCAGAATAACTTCGATATGCTTAACCAATCAGCGTGAAGAGGCGTGGAACAATCAATTCAACCAATCGCATCAAGCGTGACATCTTGCATCAATTTAGTGAACATTAATTTTGATTTGTTATCTTGACATACTTTTGCGGTAAAACCTTTCCCAAACGACGAAAAGTTTTACTTTTCAACTGAGAAAGCTACTGCAGATATCAAAATGGATGTTGCTAAAGGCATGGTATGTGTTAAATATAGCAAACAAAATATTGAGCCAAAAGCAGAAATTGCCGATTTTTGTCCTAATGTTTTTCGTAGTCCTTTCTACAAGGGACGTTAAAACCTGGTTGTTTGGGAAAGAGTTAATTAAATAAGTGTAACCCTTCCCCAAACAAGACCAAGTTTTAGCGATAAAAAAGGAAATGTCTCGGGAATATATTAAGGCTGAAAACCATTTTTGTCTACATATTTTTTGTGCCGTTTACTACACCATTTTCCTTATTCAAACCCATTTTCTAGTATGCAGCAGTTTTCAAATAGGGACGATTTTATCCATTTAACCGTGACGTAATTTCGGACAAACAAATAGCAATTCGTGGGTGTTGTTATAAAATCTCGTAAGTATAATAGGGTCACTATTAAACGAGAATTTTTACAGTTCATTTGCTTTATCAATACAACTGTTGTAATCATTCTCGTTTAATAGCGAATCTAGCTTGAATGTAGACTTTTTATAACAACAACGACGGTTTATAAAAACAACAGTAAACCCACTCTATTTTTTGCACAGAAAATGTTGCCATTAGATCACACTAACACATGGGCGGATCTAGAGGGGAGTCGGGGGGGGGGGGTCCGGACCCCCCCCCCCCCCTGGCATTGGCCGAAAATTGAATTTTGACTATGTAAATTTAGTGTACACATTTTAAGCCATGAAAAAATTGGGCTTAGACCCCCCCCCCCCCCCTGAAAAAAATTCCTGGATCCGCACTTGCTAACAGTTGCTGTTGGGGAAAGGATTAAAAGTTACGTAAAAAGTTCAAGCCAGACACGTGTACTCATAACTTATTTTGAATTTAATTTATTTCCATGATTTCCCTTTATAAAGAAAGTTTTATTGGCACATAAAAAATAAGAAGAGTTACTGCATGATAGCTTATTTTAATTGTCCGTACATGTCAAATGTGAGGTGAGAAAGGTCTTTTGCTGACGCTGCAAAAATCGCTTGTAAAAACGTTATATTTTTTCATTCCTTGGCGTTTTGTGTTAATGGTATTCCACACATCATTAGATTATGATACCAAACCGTTCGTGTAACTTCGGGTGTGAGCCGTGGCAACGGAAAATGACTACGTGGACCATCCGCATCGTCAATTCCCGAAAGTCATCCGATGCAACGGAAATTAACGAGGAATACCCTTGTCAATTCCTTTGCCACGAATGACGCCGAACCTGCACGCATATAATTATGACGAATAAAAGGCCTTTATAAAAATTCAACATATTTTACCTATATAAAGAGGCTATATGGCAGATGGTCTAAATGCAAACTATGAAAACTTTTTTTTCCAAAAGTTTGTAAAAGTTTAAAGAAATAAAGCGAAAGTTTAAATAAATTTCAGTTCTCGGCATCAAATTGTAAGTAAATGTTTACCCATTTGAAGCATTATAATTCATTAGATGGCATCCATTGTAGAACTTGGAAACCAGCAGGAACTTCTGGTGGTCATCACGTAATAACTCAAAATGTTCATATTGAGTAATATTTCCTCTAATTTTATGCTTAAACACATTCTGTACCATGTCATGTCTTATTTGTTCCACCTATAATTATGTCAACTATATTTTGCAGTAAAAAGATAAAAAATAAATGAAAAACTCGTCGACTTTCGGGCGGCCATCTTTAAATTGAAATGGTCGACTCACGGTCTTTTGAAAATGATTTCATTTAAATAAAGCTTGTAAAAGTGTTTGAAAGTCATTGAAAGATCATTTGTATCAATTACAATTCGAAAGATATAAATTGAACAAAAAATAGTGGCGGCCATCTTGAAAATCCAAGATGACCATTCCAAACGCATATATGAAGTAATTTATTTCATCCGCTGGTACTTCAAATATAGGTGTCGACACAAACAGTAAGTTAATATCTGCCATGATAAGGGAGATATTGCTCTTAACAAGTCAAAATTGGTGGCCATATTGGAATTCAAAATGGCGGCCGTCAGGAGGGTCAGATTTTGGGATCTACCTAGGAAATCATTTGGTCCGTTCCTGAAAAAGTGAACGATCATATGCCATATCTGGCTTACTATTAGGATTTGTTTAAAGGTCAAAGCTAGGCATCTTCCTGTCAAAAACCCGCTCGACTCGCACGGTGTAGATTGTGCATTATTGGATGGATAACATTTATGGAAAAAATAGCCTCGATTCTGGTAAGATATTTTGCAATATTTTTCTTATTTCTGTGTCAATTTTCAAACCGTTTGTTGAATGTGTACTAGTGATGTTTCCTCGAATACATGACTTATTTTGAAACTTTATGTATTTTTCCCATTTATTGATCCCAACCGACCAGAAAGTTGATCTGAATTTTTTGTCGTTTTTCTGTAAAGTTAAGTAAAGTAAATGTGGATTTACGGTCTCATTTTTACGTACTAGTTAATATTCAAGCAACATTCCACTCTACTCCACGATCATTGAGTTTCATGTCCACTGTTAACAGCCGGCGCCTCTGCCAGCCATAACACTTTGGCTTACAACTTTCCCTTGTACCCATTTATACACTTGGGTGAAGAGGAGCAACGTTTTTTCTCAGAAGAATTCCCGTGGTACCAGCGGGATTTGAACCCATGACCTCTCGATCCCGAAGCCCGCGTCCTACTACTAGATCACGGCACCCCACTGGCCAGTTGGGATCAATTTTTGCAAAGAGTACACGCGTGGATGTTTCCTGTAATAGGGAACGATTTTAATATCCTGTGAACAGTTACGTAATTTCGGACAAACAAATAGTATTTCGTAGGTGTCGTGATTCAAGCCGTAGTTACGAGATTTTATAACAACACCGACGGTTTATCAAAATATAACGGTGAACCTATTCTATTTTTAGCATTTAATTCATTGCCATTCGTATATCAGAGGGTAGTGCTCACCAAACCGGGATACATTTCACAAACCGTTTGAAAATTGACGCGTAAATAAGAAAGTTATTGCAAAATGTCTTATGCCCGCTTGCATACTCGATCCTACTCAACAAAGCCGAGGTCTATTGATTAACCATCAAATATAACCTCTGCCGTTTTTGGTACACGAACAGCCTATTTGGTCGTCATAATCTAATCATAGCACATCATTTGAATTATCGAATCAAAATCATTCAGTTTTATCTTGCATGATCATTCCCTATACATTACGTCGCTTCTATTTTTGGCTGAGGCCGGTAACATTTGAATTATCGAATCAAAATCATTCAGTTTTATCTTGTTTGATTACGTATACATTACGTCGCTTCTATTTTTGGCTGAAGCCGGTAATTTTAAGCGTCAGCCAATTAAAGTTTGTATCAGCTTTTTAGATTGTTTTGTTGTGTAAAGCCAACGATTGGATACCGAAATCCCACCAAGGCCCCGAGATTAGACGTGAAATGACCCCGCGGGAACAGAGCATCATTATATCATAATGGAATGAAGAGAGAATGTGCTCTGTTCTTAAGAGAGTAACTCGATCCTGGGTTTAGCCGTAGACCGTTACCGAACTCGACTTCAGATAAGCTAGGCTTGAACCCGAGATGATCTCGACTTCACAGTCATTTGCTCTAACGGTTTTGAGCCCGGGTTTGGACGATCTCGAGTTTGAGCCATGATTCATATTATTACCCGTGCCGAAACCGGTTTTTCTAGTTTTAAGCCGATCTAATTGCCAGCGAAGAAAACGATCTATTTTTATCTATGTATTATCCACCGTTCTCTTTTTTTCTTTCTGTCTTTTCTCTTGTTATCATCTTCTCTATCAAGATTTCACTTTTCTCGTATTTTAAGAAAGGACCAAACCATCCTTATTGCACATCTTTCTTTTATTTATCATATAGAAATTAGCGAATATTTATCTTTTTCCTGACCAGTTTTAAAACAGGGTTTTTTTCGGCTTCATTTTTGATTTGCAGAATACAACCAAAAATTTTGCTTTTATAAATTAGTTTCAATTTAATGCAAAAATTGATTACGTTTTGTTAGACTCACTAATATTGATGAAATTCGTATGAAAAATAATGTTCACTTGTGAATTTTGAAGACAAACATCATAACCTATGTACATCTGGCTCAGCCAACCCTGCTATGTACCATGTTTGGCTGAGCCCGGGTTTTTAACTGTGAATTGAACTCAGCTCACAAGTGTGCAAGTCAACACAAGCTCGGATAAGAAATAGCTTTGGCTTAGCGAAACCTATATTGCCCGCTTGCATACTCGATCCTGGGTTTAGCCGTAGACCGTTACCGAACTCGACTTCCGATAAGCTAGGCTTGAACCCGAGATGATCCCGACTTCACGGTCATTTGCACTAACGGTTTTGAGCCCGGGTTTGGACGATCTCGAGTTGGAGCTATGGTTCATATCATTACGCGTGCCGAAACCGGCTTTTCTAGTTTTAGGCCGATCTAATTGCCAGCAAAGAAAACAATCTATTTTTATCCATGTATTATCCCTCCCCTCCATTTCTATTTGCCACTGTTTTTCTCTTTTTTCTCTATCTCTTTCCGTAGAAATGTAGGCCCCACTCCTCCCTTCCTGTCCATCTCCTTCCTCTTTCCTCCCATTCTGTCTCTCTCTCGCTTTCTTTCTGTCTTTTCTCTTTTTGTTATCGTCTCTATCTTCCACTTTTATCGTATTTTTAGAAAGGGCCAACCATCCTTAAAAGTATTACACATCTTTCTTTAATTTATCATATAGAAATTAACGAATAATTATCTTTTTCTTGACTAGTTTTAACCCTTTCCCAAACGACAAAATTTTAGAGTGGTCTCATTTGAAAGTTACTGCAGACGACTAATTTAAGATGGAAAACCATTGGATTTGTGTAAAATATAGCATAGAAACTATTGAGGCAAAAGGAGAAACTGCTGGTAATCAGCAGTTTCTTCTTTTATCTCAATGTTTTCCCAATCCTTTTCTGTTAGGGACGTCAAAACTAGGTCTTGTTTGTGAAAGGATTAATTAAAACAGCTAGTGCTTTTTTCGGCTTCATTTTTGATTCGCAGAATACAACCAAAACATTTGCTTTTATAAATTATCTTCAATTTAATGCAAAAATTGATTACGTTTTGTTAGATTCACTAATATTGATGAAATTCATATGAAAAGTAATGTTTATTTGGGGAATTTGAAGACAAACATCATAACTAATGTACATCTGGCTCACCCAAACCTGCTATATACCAGGTTTGACTGAGCCCGGGTTTTTAACTGTGAATTGAACTCAGCTCACAAGTGTGCAAGTCAACACAAGCTTGGATAAGAAATAGCTATGGCTTAGCGAAACCTATGGCTCAGCAAGTGCGTTGTCCCGTTACCCTGTATAATCCCGGCTTAAGCTAGGCTTATACGCAGTATGCAAGTGGGCAATACCCTAAGAGAGCAAATTGGACCGTAGATTTATCCATCCAATGATGCACAATCTCCACCGTGATTCGACTATAATGATATCATGACATGATAGTGGCGCCGTGTAATTTAAAACAGCTGTCACACCTTGCCTTCGTGACCTCAGCTTCAAATTACTAAACTCTTTCCCAAACAAGACCTGGTTTTGACGTCCCTAATAGAAAAGGCTTTGGAAAACATTGAAACAAAAGAAGAAACTGCTGATAACCAGCAGTTTCTCCTTTTGTCTCAATATTTTCTATGTCATATTTTACACAAAGTCTCTCTTTATCAACATGCATTTTGACATTTGTAGCAGCTTTTGAATTTAACCACCCCTAAATTTTGTTGTTTGGGAAAGGGTTAACACTAAATTAAGTGATCCAATATCTTACTAAGATCACTTTACCTATTCACAAACAACGAAATTTTGTAGTGGTCTAATTTAAAAGCTAAATGCAAACGACAGATAGAAGTTCATGAAGATATCTATGATAAATCGGCTGTAGCAAAGAAAATATTGAAGCAAAAGGAAAAAATGCTCATTACTAGTGGAAAATGGGCTCCATTTCCATCATACAATGATATCAGAAAGATGTGATGGAGCGAAGGATTACCAGCAAAATTATTATTTTTGGAAATAATGCAAAGTAAAAAAAACGATTTGAGTTTTACTTTAGCTAAATGTATTTCTGTTGCTTTTGCAGAACGACAAAACTTTCAGGAAAACTCATTGTGGTTCATGGGCGGATTTAGAGGGGGGTCGGGGGGTCCCCCTGGAAAAAAATTGAGCTTGGACCCCCCTGGAAAAAAATCTTGAGCTTGGACCTCCTCCCCCCACCCCCACCCCCGCTGGACAAAACCCTGGATCTGCCCTTGTGGTTGACACGATAGATTGTTTGGGACAGTGGAGAAATAGATAACTAAGATTAGACTGCTTCTAAGCGCAATTTGATCCTATTTACTCTTTGCCAAAGTAAGACAATTCCTGTACAGAGAGTATTTTTATTTTTTTTGCATTTTTGTGTGACGCATACAAGGATCAACCAGCTTACTGAGATGGCTGATCTCTTTCTTCACCACCTACATTACTCTCTTAAGAACAGATCACATTCTCTCTTCATTTCATTATGATAGAATGATGCTCTGTTCCCGCGGGGTCATTTCACGTCTAATGTCGGGGCCTTGGCGGGATTTCGGTATCCAGTCGTTGGCTATACACAACAAAACAATTGAAAAAGCTGATACAAACTTTCATTGGCTGACGCTTCAAATTATCGGCTTCAGCCAAAAATAGAAGCGGCGTAATGTATACGTAATCAAACAAGATAAAACTGAATGATTTTGATTCGATAATTCAAATGTTACCGGCTTCAGCCAAAAATAGAAGCGACGTAATGTATACGTAATGATCATGCAAGATAAAACTGAATGATTTTGATCCGATAATTCAAATATTAGCGGCCTCAGCCAAAAATAGAAGCGACGTAATGTATACGTAATGATCATGCAAGATAAAACTGAATAATTTTGATTCGATGATTTAAATGATGTGCCATAATTAGATTATGGCTGTTGGTGTATAAAAATCGGCAGAGGTCATATTTGATGGTTAATCAATAGACATCGGCTTTGGAGAGTACACCTACATGTACACGGTGTATAATCACGTGACTCAGAATTTCCGATAATCTTCAATATCTTTTTAGCGAGCCGGGACTTAATGTCCGGGGAGCTCAAGTCACAGCCCTAGTGTCGGCGTCAGCGTCGCGCCCCGTCCCGTCTCGTATTCCCTTGAAAAACTTTAACCTGGTCTATATCTCAGGCACTATTAGAGATACAGCCTTGATATTTCATACATGGATACATCGCAACAAGACCTTTCATTTGAGACCATGACGTTTGACCTAGTGACCTTGACCTTGGAGTTTGACCTATTTTTGAAAATTTTTATCCTGGCCTATATCTCATGCACTATTATTGATAGAGCCTTGATATTTCACACATGGATACCACCTACCAAGACCTTTCATTTGGGACCATGACCCTTGACCTTGTGACCTTGACCTTGGAGTTTGACATACTTTTAAAAAATTAGCTGGTTTTGTGACAAGCTCCCGTATAGGCGTGCTTCGTTGTCCGCGGACAACTCTTGTTTAATACTTGACCAATTTGAATTCGGTTTGAAGCAGAGAAGTGGGAAAATGCCAGGAATAAGCTTGATGTGTTGGATTTTTGAAAAATCAACTGATAAAAAAGTTTTTGCAGATAAACCAAAATTTTGATTTAACTTCAATAACCTTTTTATCAGTTGAATTTTCAAATATCGACCCCGTCCATCAAATGCGTGACGCCTGTCCACATTCTCTGCTTCAAACCGAATTCAAATCGGTCCAGTATTTACAAAAGTATTGAAGATTTTCTGAAAATATTGTATCACATGATTATCCACCGTGATGTATATAAGTACTACGTTTATCCCTAAAATCTACAGAGGCTGCAGTTACGAGGTTTTCGCTGAAAAGCAACGATCTACTAATACACGTTCTTTTTTTTAATTTGAAAATTTTGAAAATATAAATGTGCTAAATGTCATTCATATGTCATTAGTTTATTTGATGTTGGTGGTTTTAATCTATCAAAAGCTCGACATTACACTGGTGCACCTTATTCACTCATCAATTCAATTGCATGAATTATATAAAGCAAGCGCTGCTAACCAGCATTTTAGCACTTTTAAAACGTTACCGATGTTATTCGTTAACTGGTTTCAACATCTTCGTCTGTCTTTCTGTATGTATGTCTGTCTGTTTGACACCCGTACGTCCAAATGTTTTAAACGAAATTCATCCGATTTTCGACGGCGAACTTGGATGAATTTTCACAGAAAGTTCCTAACAATCTGACTTTTAGAACGCATATTGTCTGGGTTTGTAATTTGATGCTGTATCACGGAAAAGGGAGACTTAATCCATTACAGTTCTATTTTCGCTCTACACTATTAACCCATTACCACACATTGACTTCTTTTGACTCCCCTAAAGAATAAGGCTTTGGAAAACATTGTGGAAAATGAAGAAATTGCTTGTGACAAGCAATTTCTTCATTTCACACAATATTTTCTACCACAAAAGACCAAAATTTGCTATATTTCTTTCGCTTGAAATTGTCGTCTGCAACATCTTTGAATTTGGACTAGTCTAGAATTTTGTCGTTTGGTAATGGGTTAAGGCTTTGGAAACACTGCAAAACACTCGAATATTGCCATTTGGGAAAGAGTTAAACCATCACCAAACGGCAATATTTTAGACTAGTCCAAATTCAAAGATGTTGCAGACGACAATTTCAAATGAATAGAAATTAGAATTTTTGTTGTCTATTGGGGTAGAAAATATTGTGGAAAATGAAGAAATTGCTTGTCACAAGCAATTTCTTCATTTTCCGCAATGTTTTCCAAAGCTATTATCTTATGAAGAGTGAAAAAGAGTCATTGTTTGGTAATGGGTTAAAGAAATAAACAAGTTCATTCTCTTAAAATTGTCGCCTGCAAAACACTTGAATATTGCCATTTGGGAAAGAGTTAAAGCAACAATGTAACTGTGGTACCAGAGCTTCTTTCCAGTACATTTCTATGATTGACACGTGTTTTAGTTAGTTTTCTGCAAAAATTTGAACTAGCCTATCATGTTTACGTTATTGAAAGTATTAAAATGATATGCATGGCCCGAAGGAGTTTTTAACCCTTTCCCTAACAAGACCTGTGTTTGACGAAGCTGATACAGACAGCTGAGGAAATCAACATTTATTTCCTGTTGCCTCAATATTTTCTGTGTTGTATTACTCGCAACTTCTTTTTTATCTGCAATCATTTTGTCGGCTTCAGCAGGAGCATCTTTGTACTTGGACAACCCTAAAATTTTGAGTTTTGGAAAGTTTTTTTAAATTATCTGAGCAAATCACCTGATCGGTACAAGAATGCTGTAAATGCATAACTAATTCATACCCACTTACATTAATTTTACATAGCCTTTTCTCCATGTTTGAATATAAAAAATCCATGTATCGAGATTACCTTAACGTATTAATGATCGTGTTTCTTTGGAAAATTCGTGGGAAAAAAAGAAATAATATGAACAGATACCTGTATTTTCCATTTTGCATTTACCAGTAATAATACCATAAAACATTGTCTGCGGGGAAATGCAACAAACTCAATCTTCATCGCAGTGATCTCTTCTTAACCCTTATCCAAACAAGACCTGGTTTTGACGTGCCATATAAAAGAAGCTTGGAAAATCATTGAGGCAAAAAAAGGAAATGTAGACGACCAGCATTTTCACCTTTTGTCTCAATATCTTTATGCCATATTGTAAACAAACCCAATCTTTCACGAACACACATGTTGTCTTCTGCAGTAGTATTTAAATAGGGCCATGATAAAAGTGTGTCGGTTGGGAAAGGGTTAATTGAACCATTACTGTCGACGTTTATGACAGCACGAAGCTTTAAAAAATGATATTCGTTTTTAAAAAAATAAACACGGTTTTGCAAATAGTCGGTGTTATTGCAAAACCTCGTATGTCACTTTTGGAAGGTTTTAAAAGAGGATAAAAGAATCGTATAACATTGCCGAACCTGAAAAATTTTACTTGAAATTCGGACATACTGTTCACATACAGTATAATGTGTCTGTATTACTGATAAGTAGAAATATCCTCAAAACCGGCAATAATTTCCTTATATGGACAAACAATGTTTTACTTCGAAGATCTCAAAAAATTGCATACGAGGTTTTGCATATATACCGGCGAAGTGTTTAAAGATTCTTAGGTTTTAGATGAGAACAAAAATAGAAAATAAGTTTATAAACAAATGAAATGAAAATACCATTTAACGTCGCATTCATTCCTCCCAACTCGGATGATTGCATGAGCCTTTTTAAATCAGCTAGATTTGAGTTTGAGTTTATTGGGGTTTTACGCCGTTTTCAACTACCAGGGTCATATCACGGCGGCTGGAGCACCTAACCGTGGGTTCCTGGTATTTCTCGCACCAGTACAACCACAATATCCAAACCGAGCCTCCAGCTGTTCTCTCACATAAATGATTCACACCCATTGGTGAGAGACAAATGACATTTATCAAAACGTCCCTTGACAGCCATAAGTGGTTATCAGCAGTTAAAAGGGGGGTCTCATTTGCGCCCACGCACAGATTTTCTTGTAACTTTACTTATAGAATGCCTCTGACCTATGAACTACAAAAATATATTCGGTTTACTCAAAAAGTGCATATAGGCCTATACGCGGCACCTTAAAGTGTTCCCTGTTTTCATTGATACCCGTCTTACAAAAACTCAATGTTGGCTATCTAGTTTTGGTATAAATCCACAAGTTTTAATTGAAATAGCAAGAGGAGTCATTGTAGAAAATTTTGATACCAATACTGTTGATACCAACATGCACAAAAAATTCTTAGAAATTAATTTATTCAGAAAATGTCAGAAAAATAGCCGAAAATTTTTCGAAACCTAAAATTCTATCAAATTTTTCTGTATATTCCCGTCTTTGTCAACCTATGAAATTGATAGGAAAGTTGGCCATACATGTTTCCTGTTTGTATGCAAAATCTGGTGAAAATTTGAAACCGGTAACATTGTCAAATAATAAGAATTGTGAACAACGGCACCATAAAATGCTCCCAGGTTTGAATGGTTCCCGTCTAGCAAAAGCCCAATTTTGCTTACCTATTTTTGCTATCAGTCCCAAATTTTAAATCAGAATAGCAAGAGGAGTCACTGTAGAACATTTTGGTACCAATATTGTTGATATCAACATGAACAAAAAAATTCTTAGAAATTAATTTATTCAGAAAATGTCAGAAAAATAGTCGAAAAATTTTCAAAACCTAAAATTCTATCAAATCTTTTGTGTGTTTCCGTCTTTGTCAACTTATGAAATCGATAGGAAAGTTGGCCATATATGTCCCCTGTTTGCATGCAAAATTTCGTGAAAATTTGAAACCAGTAACGTTGTCAAATAATGAGAATTGTGAACAATGGCACCTTAAGATGCTCCCAGGTTTGAATGGTTCCCGTCTAGCAAAAGCCCAATTTTGCTTACCGATTTTTGCTATCAGTCCCAAATTTTAAATCAGAATAGCAAGATGAGTCATTGTAGAACATTTCGGTACCAACATTGTTGATACCAACATGAACGGAAAATTCTCAGAAGTTTATTTATTCAGAAAAATAGCCGAGAAATTTTCAAAATCTAAAATTCTATCAATTTTTTTGTATGTTCCCGTCTTTGTCAACCTATGAAATCGATAAGAGAATTTGCCATATATGTCTCCTGTTTGTAAGCAAAATTTGGTGAAAATTTGAAACTGGTAACGTTGTCAAATAATGAGAATTGTGAACAATGGCACCTAAAGATGCTCCCGAATTTCAATGGTTCCCGTCTAGCAAAGCCTTATGTTGCTTATCTAGTTTTGATGTCAATCCCAAATTTTAAATCAGAATAGCAAGAGGGGTCATTGAAGATCATTTTTGTATCAATATTGTTGATACAAACATGCAAAAATGACGCATGTTCTTCTCAAATTTGAGATTATCAGAAAGTTAATATGTCAACAAAGCAATGGCTAGTTCATCATTACAATAGAAATATTAGCAATTTTGCATTGAAAGGCACAATTAATGTACAATAAAAACTGCTTTTGTGTTCTTTTTATTATCTTGAGCCGTGTAGTAAAGAAATAAAGAAGTAATTTTTAATAATTGTGCGAAAATGCTCTTATTAGGGATCAGCACTGTAACCGGAAGAAGAAGAAAGTAGTCTAAGTGCTGATAAGCCACAAAGGAAAGTTAAAAAGGGTGACACAATAGACGGATTTCAAAATTACTATTTTTAGAACAGTGTTTACCTCATTAGCATAATTTCCCCCCACGGGAGGCAAAACATTCCACTGATAAGCCATAACTAAGTACAGCGTATAGTTGAATTGATCAGTATTAACCACTTTTTTGTAATGTAAACATGGCAACTGGTTTTAACCTTTCACAGTTACAAATGTCAGATTATGCTGCTAATTTAACATCACCTGACCTTGTAGTTTACTTGGATAAATTAACCATTTTTTTCTCGTAAAACATTACCGGACTCAAACAGCACTGACAGGAAATGTTGGATAAACAATCCTATAGAGTGGCCCGACATAGGCTATCCAGACATCTCACTATTTTGTTCAAAGGATCTGTTTATATACATAAAATAGAGGAAAATAGAAAATCACTAGCAAAACCTAGCAAGATAAGCAACTAGACAAAGTTACAAACATAATAAAAACAGAATAAGGGCTTGAGATTTTCTTATGATATCATGTTTACTTGATAGTGCATTAATTAATGTATGAAGAGGTCAACTTGTGTATCTGAGAACCAATTAATAAATAATGTTGATTATTTCTTACCTTTTCCCCAAAGTTACAGGACAAACATGAAACAAATATATGCAGTTCGAGAATGTTTTGTACATTTAAGATAAAAGTTTTTTCATAATCAATTAACTGATACAAAAACTAAATAGTTTTTTACAAAATGATTCTTTGTGAAATGACAACATGGCTCATATAATTTGACTGAATATTAATTCAATTATCCATATGTTCAAGCATATGGTTCTGAACTTCTCATGTCTAATCTTAATCCTTTTCTCAAAACGAAAATACTTAAGGCTACTCAAAATGAAAGCTGTTGCACACAACAAGTTTGAAGTCAATGTATACTGGATTTATGTACAATACAGCACAGGAGATATTTAGACAAAAGAAGAAAATACTGGTTATCAGTATTTTCTCCTTTTGCCTCAATGTTAACCCAAATCTTTTTCTGCTAGAGACATCAAAACCAGGTCTTGTTTGGGTCGGGGTTTAAGCCTTTGCTGTATTGTTTTTAGCTTAACATAAAAGAAATATGAATATACCAGCTTAACTTTAAGAATGAATATTTCGTGGAAATGTATGTTGTAGGTACTCAGAGTCCTCCCAAGTACTAACAATATAGGGAGCTAAAATTATAAACGGTAATTGGCTTTGTCACATCACCCGGTCTTGAGATAACAGCGTGTTGATTTATGCGTTTTTACTATTGGAGGCATGGTAGTAGGGCTCCTTTTGCCTCCTCATGAATAATTCATTAGGGACCTGATATTATGAAACTGGTCTTATAGATTAAATATGTAACATTATGCATCTCCTTCATTTTTTCATCCCCACGTTTTATAATTTACTCCGCTGTTTGGGATTTTTTTCTTCCGTTATATTATTGGTGGGTGGGGTACGACAATGTGCCCATTATTCTTTAAAATAATGTTTTTGTGTGAAAAAAGCTAAAATTAATGCCATGTATAAGTTGGTTATGTAAAATAAAGACACAACAAAGCATAATGAGCTATTTACAAATGTATATGAAAATAATTTAGTAAAATCTTAGATTTTACATTCTTAGAAATCGGGACCCTTTACACTTAAATTCAAAAACAACACTGTTACCGGTTTTATTTTTTCTTCGTATTTTACCGTAAGCGTGGGCATATATAAGGGCAATTTTAATGTAAATTTCATAGGTTGACAAAAACTGGAACTAGGTGAAATTAAGACCTGAATTTGGTCGAAATATTTAAAAGATATAAAATTAGGCGATTAGGTCATACAAAATCTTTTAGAAAATTGTTTTTGTTGAGTAATATATACTATTCTGGTTTATACACGATGAGAAATTATCAGACATTATTTTTGGGGACAATTTGGCTCGAATACAACAAATCTGGGTGTATATGGCCTCTTTAAGTTAGGATACCCCCCCCCCCATTTTTAAGCAAGAATCTTAAAATTCTTTGAAAATTATTTTCCAGAATAGATTTTTTAAAAATATTTCGGGTATAACGCCGTAACATAGAATACTAACTTCATACCAAATTTTATGAAATTCCGAGCGTGGGCACAACCCTATGGGAATTTCTGATAGGGTGAGACCCCCCCCCCTTTAACTGCTGATAGCCACTTCTGGCTGTCAGGGGACGATTAATGTCAGAATGGATACTGGCCGAGCCGGGGTTCGAACTCGAGACCCCTGGATTGAAAGACTCCGACGTAACCGACTGAGCTATCCGGGCTCGGCTCAGCTAGATTCGCGAGACTTCCGAATCATTCGGGCGACGTCGAAAACATTCGGCGGTGGAACTTTCCACCGCCAAATGTTTACGACCGCGCCCGAATAAGTTCGGGTACGTACATGTAACAAACACGCCCGAAAAAATATGATGTTTAATGAATCTCAAAATGGCTACATTACGGGTATTCTACCTTAATCACACAGCATTTTGGTTGGTTGTCTCAAGCTTTTCTATCGGCAGATTTCAAAAGGATCAACAACATCCGGTTAATTCCTGGCGTTCTCCACCTTTTCTGCTTCCAACCTAATTGAAATCGATCAATTGTTTACAAACTTCTTGGCGCGATTCGCCACCGTACGGTGAAATATAGATTGTGTAAAAGAGAACAATTTTATCCCGTGAATTGTGACGTAATTTCGGACAAACAAATAGTATTTCGTAGATGTTGTGATAAAATCTCGTAACTACGGCTTGATTCACGCCGTAGTTACGAGATTTTATAACAACACCGACGGTTTACAAAAACATAACGGTAAATTAATCTATTTTTAGCACAAAATTCATTGCCATTAGGTCATTCTCAAACGTACTCTCTTATGAACAGAGCACATTATCTCTACATTCCATTTCGATAGAATGAGCTCTGTTCTCGCGGGGTCATTTCACGTCTAATCTCGGGGCCTTGGCGGGATTTCAGTATCCAATCGTTGGCGATACACAACAAAACAATTTAAAAAGCTGATACAAGCTTTCATTGGCTGACGCTTCAAATTACCGGCTTCAGCCAAAAATAGAAGCGACGTAATGTATACGCAATCAAACCAGATCAAACTGAATGATTTTGATTCGATAATTCAAATGTTACCGGCTTCAGCCAAAAATAGAAGCGACGTAATGTATACGTAATGATCATGCAAGATAAAACTGAATGATTTTGATTCGATAATCCAAATGTTGTGCTATAATTAGATTATGACGACCAAATAGGCTGTTGGCGTACCGAAAATTGCAGAGGTCATATTTGATGGTTTAATCAATAGACCTCGGCAATGGAGAGTATCTCAAACGGCGATGCTCCAAAATTGAAATGAGATGCAGACGACAAAGTTATTGTTGGAAATAGTAGAACCTGTTTGTTATATAACAGATACCAATGAGGAAAAAGGAATATAGTTGGTTATGAGCATTTTGTTCTCTTGCCTCAATGTTTTTCCAAAGCTTTGTCTATTAAGGACGTCAAAACTAGGTCTTATTTCGAAAGAATTTAAGAATGCATAAAAAACTGCACTTTTATTTATATAGGCATACTTTTTATGAAATAGATATTATATTTCATTAAAAGTCGTACTAGTTTCTGCTCATCTTATATTTTTACGGAAGTTATATTACAATAGCCGTTTCCCAAATGAAATAAAATACAATTTCAGAGCTGCCTACACAAAACGGTTGTTGATAAAGGTAAAATCTGTATAGTGATTAACAAAGAATATATTAAAACAAAAGTAAGAATGATGGTTATAAGCATTTTTTTTCTTTTTGGTTCAATGTTTTCTCAGACTCTTTGGACGTCAAAACCATATCCTTTTGGAAAGTGTTAAGTACTTAATTTCATTCCGTGTGGAAAAACGTTGCAAGCGACATAAAATTTGATAACATATAAGCAGAAAATCAGAAAATATCGTCGCTTTGCAACAAAGACCTCGTAACTTCAGCTTGTTTTAAGCTGCAGTTACGAGGTTTTTGTTGAAAAAGCAGCGAAATGTTCATCAAAATATAGAAATCGTGCTGGAAACAGACAAACAACCAAAGAGACAGAATGAAATAATAAAGAGAATGTATGATTCATTTGCAAAAGCATTAATTTTCTATCAAGATCTTCTTAGATAGCTTGTGATTGTACATTTCACTTTTTTGTGAAATAAATTCCAATGAACATTTACGATAGAATACTCTAAAACTTGTTTATTATTCATAAAAAAGAAAAAATCTTACTAATGCATGCATGTTTTTCCTTTCACCCATTTTTATAATCTATTTAATTCACTTGATCTATTTTATTTTGAGAAGAAAATCGCTTAAGGTTTACGAACTGAGAATGAAATGCAGAGCCAGAGGCGAAATTTGAAAAGTGCCAGTAATTCCTAAACTGTGTTACATTTCCATTCCAAATACAAATATAAGCATTTTGTATAGTTTAGAATTTTGAATTAATGCATACTTATGGAAATATTTGACAAAAATGTTCAAAATTACCTCCCTTGCATATGAATATAGAGTAAAATAATATTTGTGAATTATTTTCTTCTCGAAGCATAATCTTGAAATCCAGCGTGGTGAATCAGCTTATGTGAAGTGTATTGACAATTGTGTGTAACTTGATGCATTTCGTATGGCTAGAAAGTGATGTTTTCATTCTCAGTTCGTAAACCTTAAGGAAAAAAAAAAGATGTACAAATTTACCTGTAGCAATCCGATCTTTGCTTACTAATAAAATAGGCCGATAGTTTAAATATCAGTTTCGAAGTTACGCAGCATTAAAAATACTAGTACAATTTATGTACGTCGTGATCATGTGTGACGCGTTACGGGAAAAGGGGACTTATTGATCAGCCGGGGGATAAAAACGTGAAATAATCTTAGCGTTTCGCTGTTTTTCAACGAGAACCCCGTGTCTTAACCCTTTCACAAACAGCAGAAGTTCGGAGTATTTCTCCTACAAAACTGCTGAAAACAGCATACTCGCTATCCATCGGTCATCGTTTTACAACATTTTACTAAATACGATCGACCTCTGTTATTACGAAAGTAAATTGAGTCTCCAGGGCTCGACGGGATTTCGTTATCAAATCCATCACTTTTACCCATTACCAAACGGCAAAATTTTAGGCTGGTCCAAATTCAAGGATGTTGCAGACGAGAATTTCAAATGAATAAAATTTAACATTTTTTGTCTTTTTACATAGAAAACATTGTGGGAAATGAAGAAATTGCTTGTGACAAGCAATTTCCTCATTTTCCACAATGTTTTCCAAAGTCATTATCTAAAAGGGTGTCAAAAGGCGTCAATATGTGGGAATGGGTTAAACGGCATAAAAATTCAAGACGTTAATACATTTTTTTCATTTGCCAAAGCGTCAAAGTACCGTCAATGACCGAAAAAAGAATCGTCGTAACGAACGACAACATAATAATTATGTAACGCCAAAAGTTGAGGACCAAGACAATTTTAAAAAGACAAATCATATTTGAAACGAGATATGTGTAAAATTTATTTCAGAAACACAAACAAAATTGGTATCAAATTAAAGGCATAAAAATGATTAATAAATTTGTAGATGTAATTTTAAACTAATATAATCTGTTAGATCTCTTAGAACAATATTATTTCGGTACCGTAATTAAATGCAAAAATGACGCCGTCACGTGTAACAGAAATTTCCGAACTCATTTGCGAAAATTACAATTAGATACGAACCAATGACGTTAAAAACGCAAACAATTAACGCGTTGGCATAAAATGGGCATAAAAGCAAGGCTTATTTTTTTCATTGGAAATTTTCAAATTTGAATTCACTTCCGACATACACCATGTACATAATTTTCAAATATTTAATTAATTATTTGTCAACATCATTAAACTCACAGAGATATACAGCTTGGTGTAGCCTTGCAAAAGTTCCATAGTACTTACGCGATTTTGACGTGTTGATTGTTAGTTTTGTTAGTTTTTATAACTTTTAAAGAACCGCATAAAAAGGTACACTCTGGCATGCCAGAAAATTTAAATGAAGCCAGCTGTTGAAACAAGGAATCATTACTCAAAACTAAACCAATTGTAACTGTCTACGACGAACATGAAGCATTGCAATAGGGGAGAAAAGAGCCAAAGCAAAAGTGGAAATTGAAATTCTAGGAGGACAATATACGAAATATGTTTCTTCTTAAAGATTGGCGCTTATTTCAAATGCAGTTCTTTTGTGAATTGAGGAAAGATGTACATTTTCTATTTGATAAATGTCTAGCACTATGAAAAATATTGTAGTTATAATTTTAAGTCCGTTGAACAATCAATGGCATCACACCGCTTCGTTAACGTCGTAAAAAACATCGTCGTTTGTTACAACCTTGGACGCTATGTCAATGCATTTACGGTGAAAAAGTAAAAATCATGGCGACTGCTGTCTATCCATATGCCAATTAAATTAACCTATCAAGAGGTAATTATTCTTTACACGAACGGTCGCACATTTTTAACATTGCCTCTATGTTTTCCAAAGCGTCATTTTCTATTATAAATCTAGTCTTGTTTGGAAAAAGACCAAATTTCTGTTCCATGTGGTACCATTTGTCACAGCTTGATTACGACAAGACCCGGGATGTGCCAAATGGAGAGGAAGGCATACAGTACAAATGGCTATAGATGCGTTGAATATGTATAAGTTGAAGTTGTCTCGAAGTTTGCTGGTGGTGTTATATAATCTCCAACATGTCTTCTGAGAAACTGTCTCACGGAGTTTGAATAATGTTCGGGGTATTCTTTGTTTATCATCACATGTGGCACATTGTCCCATGTCTGACATTCCGCGATTATTCCCTTTTCAAGCCAGTTAGACAGAATGTCCTCGAAGAGATTCGGGTCAATCAGAGAATCCGACAAGGAGTAAATAATCTTGGTAGGTGCCCTGTGTTCGTTTGTTTTCACTGCCATACCTGCCTGGTCGATCAAACCGGTGTTGGTTTTAGCAGCATTCATATAACATTCCACCGAGGACTTGACCAAAACTTTAAGAAACGAATTATTTGTCGATGCTTTCGACGCCGCGTCTGGGATGCTTCTAATATCGACGTAGCTGTCAAATATTTGTCCCTTGAGACGGTCCTTGAAGTCACCGTATTTCTTTTTGTGTTTCAGCGTTTCCATGAGTAAGCCTCCATAGATATAAATGCCGGCGGATAGCCCATGTACGAATATTGGCTGTGATCTATAGGGACTTTCATAACATAGTTCAAGCACATCTTGCATCAAGGCCCGGCTTGTTTTTGGTGTAATCAGATGTTTGGTACGAGCCTGAAATGTCAAAATATTCTTCTTAACCCATTACAAGACGGCAAAATCTTGGACAGTTCCAATTTGAAAGGTGTTGCAGATCTATGGCAATTTCAAGTTGATAGAATTTCAAAAACCTCTCCATTTTGGGTTAAAACATTGTGGTAATGCCCCACACGCCGTTCTATTGGTGTCATATTTGAGTTTTATTACCGGAAGTGTAAAGTGCACACGGACACGGATTCACGAATAGTTCCGCCAATCAGTATCTTTGTTTGTCTCGATACTGATTTTTCAGTGCTTTCGTTCGGGCTAAATGGGTCAATTTCTCGACCAAAAGAGTTTGTCGTATTGCGGGTAGAAAACATGGGATATCCCAAAAGTGTTAAAGTTTTGACTGTGCGGGGAGATTCTCAAAATGAAATAATTGGTGGAAAAATACTCAAGTATTTCTTGATGTGTAAAACAGTTTTTGGGCTTATTTGATTTCCGACCTGATCGAAAGGATACAGTTTGGTCATTCAATTCGGCGCTGTACCACCATTTCGTCTTGTATTATGGCTCAAGTTAAGGAATTTAAATTCACTTCTGTAAAATCAAACAATTTGGACTCCAAACTACTTTTATTTTTCACGCGAAGGTTCGGATCTTGCAGGTGTCTTACCGCGGCCTACCATAATCAGGAATTCTTTGAGACATTGTAATTGGCTATTTTACCTCAATCGAAAATCAGTGATTCTTTTAGACCCTACCTGAACTTGCAAAACATCACATCCCTCTGCTAGATAGATATCCGTGTACTTCTTTACATGTTGTTTCTTGCCGAGTAGCCAGCCTAGCACAAATACCAACGGTCTAGGGGTGTCCGAGGTACCTGTCTGTTTGTATAAATACACGTGTTCTTGCACCTTCTTTCCGACAATGCCGATATTCCTCTGCACTGACATTTTCTGTATTAAAATTGGTAGACGTTTATATAATATCTGAAAAAAAGTTTTTGTTAATCAATATTGTATTTTATCGTAATATCGCCAATGGGGATCAAAACCTCGTAACTCCAGCTTTGTCAAGCTGTACTTACGAGGTTTTGATCCCCACTAACGATTTATCTTTTAGTCCAATCGCGATAGGCCTACTATGGCACATGTTTACGAACATTACCGATGCACACAACACAATATCGATCTCCTAACTACTGTAACTTTGCAATTGATGGTTCGAGTCTTGCAGGTATCTAATTATGCGAAAAGGCATTAAAATACGTGTTCTTTAATTATTTTGTTCTTTTTTTAAGAGTTAAGTTAAAATCGCTTTATATACAGTATGTCTTCTTGCTGTACAGTTGTCGCCACATCGTATGGCACGTGTTTATGTTTTGTTTAACGTTCAATTACATTTGAACAAAATATAAACATTGTGCCATACGATGTGGCGACAACTGTAGTAAAAGTGTAATCAAGTTTACTTCTTTTTATTTACAAACATTTGCTTTATCAATGTCAAAATCTTTCAACAGTCAGAGAAACAACAACAAGAATTAAACCCGAAACGATTAACCCTTTCCTAAACAAGACCTGGTTTTGACATCCCTTATAGAAAAGGCTTGTGAAAACATTGAAACCAAAGAAGAAACTGCTGATAACCAGCAGTTTCTCCTTTTGTCTCAATATTTTCCATGCAATATTTCACACAAATGCTATCTTTAATAACTTCCATTTTGACATTTGTGGCAGTTTTTGAGAGGATCATCCTAAAATTTTGCTGTTCGGGAAAGGGTTAAAACGTCTGACCGACACCATGTTTATCACGTGTGACCCGAAACACACATTTTATTTTTGCTTTATATTCTTTTTCGCTTCTTCTTTCTTTCATAATTCATACAGATATTCATTTTAGATTTTTTTTATAAAAAAAGAAAATAGTTTAGTAAAAGAAAGGGTGCATATTTACCAGTATCAATCCGCTCCTTGCGTTCTAGAAAGACGGGACTAACCTAAACGCCAGTTGCGTAGTTGCGCAGCATTTAAAGTACTAGTAAGATTTATGTGCAGCGTGATAAAAGGTTGATGCATCGTTCGAAAAGGGCGCTCACTGATTAACCCTTTACTAAACAGCATAAAATTGTTTTGTTCCAGTTTACATATGTTGACAAAGATGTAATTTGTGCACAATTTTGCACCGAAATTACGAGTATTTAGGCAAACCGAGACAAGAGTCAGAGAGGATTATGCTCCCCGAATAAGGCATTGTCACGAAAAATGTATTCCATAAATGGAAAAAGTTAACTTTTGACCTGGAAAAATGACATTGACTGATGACATTGAACCTGAAACCAACAGAAAAGTATTGTCATAAGCAATGCACATGTGAAATATGAAGGCTATATCTCTTACTAATCAAAAGTTGTGGCTAATGTTTGTTTGTTGCTAAGACATGGAGGGCAAACGCAAAATTATTTCATGACAGATAGAAAGTGACAAAAAACTTGGTTTGCACGCTGTAAAACCTTTCTTTTCTGGTCCGATTCAAGGTAGTCTATCAGTAATGAGATTCGTGCGACGTCGGAATTATTCGAGGGACGTCGAAAACATTCGGCGGTGGAACGTTCCACCGCCAAATGTTTACGACCGCGCCCGAATAGGTTCGGATACTTAAGGTTAACGAACTGAGAATGAAATGCAGACCCAGAGGCGAAATTTGAAAAGTGCCAGTAATTCCTAAACTGTGTTACATTTCCATTCCAAATACAAAAAGAAGCATTTTGTATGGTTTAGAATTTTGAATAAATGCATACTTATGGAAATATTTGACAAAAATGTTCAAAATTACCTCCCTTGCATATGAATATAGAGTAAAATAATATTTGTTAATTATTTTCTTCTTGAAGCATAATCTCGAAATCCGGCACGGTGAATCAACTTATGTGAAGTGTATTTACAAGTGTGTGTAATTTGATGCATTTCGTATGGCTAGAAAGTGGTGTTTTCATTCTCAGTTCGTAAACCTTAAGGACGCTTCTCGAAAAAAAAATCCGATATTTTATGAATCTCAAAATTGCCACATCTTTAATACGATGCATCACAAAACTACGCTTGCTCCGATTGTCCCATGTTGTTTTAAAACTTAAATCATTATACCCCCCACCTACGAAGTAGAGGGGGGTATATTGGTTTCACCATGTCTGTCTGTCTGTCTGTCCGTCCGTCCATCCGTCCGTCCGTCCGTAGACTTTTTCGTTTCCGTGCTCTAACTCATGAACCGGTTGACCTAGGATCATGAAACTTTACACAGTTGTTGCCCATGACCCAAGGAGGTGCCCTATTGTTTTTGGGTCACGAAGGTCAAAGGTCAAGGTAGCAATTGGACTTTGTTTAAAATCCGTTTCCGTGTTCTAAGTCATGAACCGGTTGACCTAGGATCATGAAACTTTACACAGTTGTTGCCCATGACCCAAGGAGGTGCCCTATTCTTTTTGGGTCACAAAGGTCAAGGGTCAAGGTCACAATCGGACTTTGTTTAAATTCCGTTTCCGTGCTCTAAGTCATGAACCGGTTGACCTAGGAGCATGAAACTTTACACAGTTGTTGCCCATGACCCAAGGAGGTGCCCTATTGCTTTTGGGTCACGAAGGTCAAAGGTCAAGGTCACAATCGGACTTTGTATAAAATCCGTTTCCGTGCTCTAAGTCATGAACCTGTTGACCTAGGATCATGAAACTTTACACAGTTGTTGCCCATGACCCAAGGAGGTGCCCTATTCTTTTTGGGTCACGAAGGTCAAAGGTCAAGGTCACAATTGGACTTTGTTTAAAATCCGTTTCCGTGCTCTAAGTCATGAACCGGTTGACCTAGGAGCATGAAACTTTACACAGTTGTTGCCCATGACCCAAGGAGGTGCCCTATCGTTTTTGGGTCACGAAGGTCAAACGTCAAGGTCATAATCGGACTTTGTTTAAAATCTGTTTCCATGCTCTAAGTCATGAACCGGTTGACCTAGGATCATGAAATTTTACACAGTTGTTGCCCATGACCCAGGGAGGTGCCCTATTGTTTTTGAGTCACAATGGTCAAAGGTCAAGGTCTCAATCGGACTTTGTTTAAAATCTGTTTCCGTGCTCTAAGTCATGAACCGGTTGACCTAGGATCATGAAACTTTACACAGTTGTTTCCCATGACCCAAGGAGGTGCCCTATTGTTTTTGGGTCACAAAGGTCAAAGTTCAAGGTCACAATTGGACTTTGTTTAAAATCTGTTTCCATGCTCCAACTAAAGAACCTTTTGACCTATAGCACTTTTTTCAGTGACAAGGCGCTAGTGGGGGGTATTTGTCCGCTTTGCGACAGTTCTAGTTTAGCATGAAAACATTTATGTCATAATTCAGTGTTAATTACACATCATTCATTTTCATGCAATGATATCACATTTTCAAACTGTTTATATATAAGTCAATTTGCATTTCAATTACATGCGCATTGAATTTTAAGTTTGTATAACTCCTTTCCAAAATGGCAAAGAATAAAGTACAGGTGACACTAGTTATCTCGACATCGCATAAGCACGGTGGGGATTGTGCATGCTGGGATGGATAACGAATATGGAGTATACGGACAAAATTTGCCTCGCTTCAGGTAAGAAATTGGGCAATAATTTTCTTATTTCTGCTCCAATTTTCAAGCGGTTTGTTGCATGTACCCCGCATTAGTGAGCTCTTTCATCGGATATATGACTTGTTTGTAGAATCTTTGTACTTTGTCAAAAATTTATCCCAACCGACCAGAAAAACGACAAAAAATTCAGGCCCTTTTTCTAGTCGGTTGGGATCGGTTTTTGAGAAAAGTACAGGGAAGTTCCAGATCAATAATACATCTGAGAAAAGGGCTCAGTAAGACGGAGTACATGCAACAAACCGCATGAAAATTGACGCAGAAATAAGAAAGTTATTGCACAAATTCCTACCTGAAGCGTGGTTAATTTGGCCGTAGTCGTTACCATTTCGCTTTCTGGTCGGTTGGGACAATATTTCGGAAAAAGTATCATGAGTTATCTAATATGTCATACATCCGATGAAAGAGCTCGATAAGGCTGGGTACATGCAGCAAACCGCTTGAAAATTGATACAGAAATAACAGAGTTATTTCAAAATGTCTTACCTGAAGCGAGGCGAGTTGGCATCAAATTTTGTGCAAAAAATAGACTGAGTTAACCGTTATGTTTTGATAAACCGTCGGTGTTGTTATAACATCTAGTAACTACGGTTTGATTCAAGTCGTAGTTACGAGATTTTATAACAACACCAACGAAATACTATTTATTTGTCCGAAATTACGTCACGGTTTACTTGATAAAATCGTTCCCTATTGTCGGTAGTCGTTATCCATCCCATCATGCACAATCCCCACCGTGATAAGTCGAATCTCTACTTATGTCAAATGAAAATCTGGTCCCATCCTCATCAATGGATATATAAAAAAAATAAAAACCAAACATTTCTGAGTAAATTTAGCTATTGGAATTTAGCAGTGAAAGGATAGAAATTGCTCGTTATTTTAATCCAAATCGGATGAGTCGAATTGCGGAAAGTCGAGATGTTTTGATGGCCCCTCTGACTTTGACACAACGAGTGTCGACTGTAACTCTATGTATTAAATAGAGGTTGTAAAGTGGATTTTACGCGAAATAATATGACGTACTAAATGGGTCAAAAGTCTATATTAGAGCGTGCACGCTTAAAATATACGCGTCGACGCATAATATTTTCAACTGCTCGCGTGAATTTTATGCGTCGACGCGTAAATTTTCGCGTCGACGCATAAAATTTACGCGAGCAGTTGAAAAAATATGCGTCGACGCGTACATTTTACGCGAGCAGGAGTAAAAAATGTCAAACCGAGGCTGGCCAATGGGAGAGGTTGCTAGAAACCTTTCCCTTTATATCATAAAATTGATGGATGAAACGAAGGATCTGTATATTTACGCGAGCAGTTGAAAATTTACGCGTCGACCCATAAATTTTCAACTGCTCGCGTAAATTTTATGCGTCGACGCGTAAATTTTATGCGTGCACGCTCTAAATAGACTTTTGACCCTTTTTGTACGCCATAAAATAAACATTCAAATGCACACGACTCATTGTTCGCTAGCGGTTCAATTTAGACGGGGGCGTGGCTGTGTATAGACGTCACATAAACTAGCCGACAGACTCGTGTATGCGAAATTTGCAATAAATACCACAATTTCATTGGTCAAAAAAGTAAACTAATTTGAAAGTGGTTGGTGACGTCAAAATTACCATTTAGTTAGCAATGAATGTTTATTATTAAACCATGAAATATTTCGTTCAAAATATTTTCTTATCAGCATTTCTGAAAAAATCCACCAGGTATGGATTTAGAAACCTTTGTGGGAAAAGCAGAACATGCTGATAATAAGCATTCTCTCTCTTTTCACATAGGCATTCTGTACTATCATATTATCTGGATAGTTTTACTCAAATAAGCATTATTTTGTCGTCTGCTATGGCTTTTAAATTGGAACCTATTTATGGCTGTAGAAAAACAGAATTGTTTGGGACAGGATTCAGCTAAGATTGATAGGCCTATATCGTCGATGGGAAATCAAAACCTGGAAACTCCAGCTTTTTCAAGCTGTCGTTACGAGGTTTTGATCTTCCAAAAACCGACGTGCGTTTGCATTGTACATCAAACTTTTAAAGAAAAAAGCCCATACAATGGCGTCAGCGTCCCGACCTTGAAAAGTACACTTTATAAAAAGTGCATTTATGTGCATTTAGGCCTATTCTTAAAAAGGTGCCTCATTTTTGGCCATTCAAATGCTTTCCAAAACGGGAAAACAAAACGAAATGTCAATTTTTTAAAGTTATGCAGCCACTGAAATAATTCTTACTAACTCTACGTTAACTATGAATAATAGCATGGAAAACGATGGTGGATAGGCAGATTAACCAATTACGGCATAGTGACGCCTTTTGACTCCATCCAAAGAAAATGTCTGGGAAAATCTTGTGGAGAATGGAGAAATTGCTTGTGACAAGCAATTTCTTCATTTTCCACAATGTTTTCTAACCCAAAATTGATATTTTTAAAATTTCATCAATTTGAAATTGTCGTCTGCAACAATTGTTTCAAATTGGAAGAGTCCAAAATTTTGCCATCTGGTAATGGGTTAACCCATTACAAGATAACAAAATTTTAGGATAGTCCAAATTCAAAGATGCTGCACAGGACAAATATAAGTAAATGGAATTTTATATATTTTGGTCTTTTAGGGAAGACAACCTTGTGGAAAATGAAGAAATTCTCGCCACAAAAAAAATCTTCATTTTCAACATTTTTTTTCCAAAGCCAATGTCTTGCAGGGAGTCAAAGAAGAGTCATTTTGTGGGAATGTGTTAATATTTGCTCATATTAACCCTTTCCCAAACAAGACCTGGTTTTGACTTCCCTAATAGAAAAGGCATAGGAAAACATTGAGACAAAAGAAGAAACTGCTGATAACCAACAGTTTCTCCCTTTGTCTCAATATTTTCCGTGCTTAAAGAATTTCATTCTGATGGACTGATATGAAGTCTTTTATAAAAAAGGACATAAAATTTGAACTGTCAAATGTGTTGACACCAAATTTAATGTTACGAAAAGAAACTATTCAAATGAGTACACCTTTAAAACATATGGTTCGTATTAGAGTAAAAACAAAGACATTGGGGTCTAGACATTTGCATTAACTCGAGACATTCTTACAGTCGAATGGAGGTTTAACTTGAAATAATTCATTTAAAGTAGAAGTAAAGAAAACAACTTGAAATAGAAACTCAAAAAATAGATATATCTATGAACGATTTGGCTTCTTTTACTAATTAAGGACCAGTCCTATAACTCGAAATAAGTAGACAATGTTATTGTTTATCGACTATAGAAATATTTCAAACATATTGATAGTTTTGGGGAAAATGCTCTCCCGAAAAATACAACTAACTATTCTCGTTTAATTTTGAAAGCGTTATAATGATTACTTCTTAAATATATCATCGATTGGATAATTTTAGTAGCCTTAAACAAAATAGACAAACTCTTCATATTTAGCAATTTCCCTCGTTTGCCCGCATTATTACTATGAAAAAAAAAACCCTAAAAATAACTTACATGCAGCCGTTTCCTCAAACTATTTTGTCTAAAAATGTCTAAGAAAATGTATATTATAGAAAGATCAAATTATAAAAAAAGGATATTTGCAACATTTTGCCGACTGGAATGTTTTAAATAATTTTATACATGTAAATTTTTCGTAAAATTTCTATTGGATTGTTTACTAAAACCATCAATTGTAAACATCATTTTACCTTTTTACAGGAGGATATACACGGTGGAGATTGTGCATGATGGGATGGACAACGAATACGGACAAATTTGCCTCGCTTCAGGTAAGAAATTGTGCAATATTTTTCTTATTTCTGCATCAATTTTCAAGCGGTGTGTTGCATGTACCCCGTATTACTGAGCTCCCTCCTCAGATATATGACTTGTTTGTAGAATCTTTGTACTTTGTCCAAAAATTGATCCCAACCGACCAGAAAAACGACAAAAAATACATGTCATTTTTCTAGTCGGTTGGGATCGATTTTTGAGAAAAGAACAAGGAGTTTCCATATAAGTAATAGGCCTACATCTCAGAAAAGGGCTAAGTAAGGCGGAGTACGTACAACAAACTACATGAAAATTGACGCAAAAAAAAGTTATATTGCACAAATTCTTACCTGAAGCGTGGTTAATTTGGCCGTAGTCGTTACCGTTTCGCTTTCTGGTCGGTTGGGACAATATTGTGGAAAAAGTACCTTGAGTTATCTAATATGTCATAATCCGATGAAAGAGTTCGGAACGGCAGGGTACATGCAACAAACCGTTTGAAAATTGACGCACAATTAAGGAAGTTAATGCAAAAAATCTTACCAGAAATAAGATTATTTTGTCCGTATTCGTTATCCATCCCATGATGCACAATCTCCACTGTGATATACACAACATCGGATTTTGAAACAGGGCCCTTATAGTATTTTAGACTACCGTGTTTCCACATCAGTTTATGTATAAGTGCAGTCTAATTGGGATTTAAGCTGACTGCCTCATGGTTGCTAGAGGTCACCAAGAACCTATTGGAGAACAGAATGGCTCAAGATCAGCCTGCGTGTATACGCAGGCTGATCTTGAACCATGTTGGCTCAAAAGCCAAAATGGACTTTTCTCAGATCCCGGATTATCATTGTTATTTTTTATCTTATTTCCACAGATATGGTTTCAAAATCGGAGGGCGAAGTGGCGAAAGTACGAAAAGCTGGGAAATTTTGGAGGACTGCAAGACCTAACAGATGTTACCTTCGTGCCCGCTCCGAGACACACGATCAGGAACGAACACGAGACATTGAACGTAAGTATCAAATTAAGCACACAAGGAGAAAAATGGCGGTTTTCAACAAGTACATATATATATAAACACTGAACACGAAGTCATTTATTAAAAGAAATATTGTTGACCAACAATTTCCCAAACAAATTTTGACGTTCCTATTAGAAAAGAAAATATTATGCAATAAGAAGAAAATGCCATGATAACCACCATGTTCTCAATTTCCCCATTATTTGCTACATGCTATTTGCATACAAAATGTTTTACCACCATGAATTCGTCTTCTATAGCAGTATTCGAAAACAAACAGTAATATTTGTTGCTCGGAAAAGGGTAAAGGTCGGTTCACATTGACGAATTTTCTTACGATTCCTTACGAATTGGACATTCGTAATCACATTGCCGAAAGGTACACGTATTGTTACGATTTGAGCGAATTTAACGGACGGTTTACGTATTTCTACGACTAGTTTACGGGCTGGTTACGGATTATTTACGAATCAATAGGAGTATTACCGACTTAGTTACGAATGTTTGCGAGTCCTTTGTTATTAATTTTTTGTTGTTGTTGTTGTTGTTGTTGTAAGAAAGACAATCTCGTTATTGAAAATCTGACATTCGACAAGACAACATGTCTTACGAACGAAATAAGCTTAGGTTGTACCAACAATTTCTTTAAAACAATTAACCCTTTCCCAAACAAAATCTAGTTTTGACGTCCCATGGTTTTGGAAAATATTGTGAGAAAAGAATAAATTGCTTAATATTCAGCAATGCAATACTTTCTATTCACTCAGAATTTTCTATTCAATAACATACAAAGTATCCACATCTTACATCAATTAATTGTGTCGTCTGTAACTCCTTTCGAATTGAAACAATAAAAAATCTTGCTGTTTGGGAAAGAAACCCTAAGTGTTTCTACCGCATTAACTCTTATACATAGTTTGGGGTCATTTATAACCCCAGAAATATATCTATGCTTGCTATATTCAAAGTGTTCTCCGATGCGCGTTTACTTTTTTACTTTTTCTATCTCATATTCGTCGATAATAAGTCAAATTGTCTTGAACATCGAACAACGTTTGAAGGACTTATCGTCAATTTTGAGCTGGGATAAAAAAAAATGATCCCAGTGCATATAAACGCATCGAAAAAATGGGCTCTTAGTCCTCATCTTTTGCACATTCGATTAGAAATTATTTGACGTTTAGCAAAACGTTAAATAGTATTTCCTCTATCATTAATTTTATTTGTCAACAATTTTGACATACTCAATCAAATCAAATCAAATATTTTTATTGTTCACATCATGTACAAAATGATATACGAACTATGCACACATAAACAAAACATAATT
Organism: Fragum sueziense; assembly: GCA_963680895.1. Taxonomy (NCBI): domain Eukaryota; kingdom Metazoa; phylum Mollusca; class Bivalvia; order Cardiida; family Cardiidae; genus Fragum; species Fragum sueziense. The sequence goes on from OY804602.1 coordinate 23,194,026, forward strand.
ATAACAAACGATGACGTTCATATCTGTTATAATCTAGGATGTCTATCATCATAAGACTCTGCATATATACTGAGCAAAAATGAAAACTTTACACCTACATTGCTTGTGATATTTCTTCTAAATACAACAAGTAAATAAATCAAATGAATGTGCTTCGCATTGTTCATTGACTTGGTTGTGCCAAACAATAAACGTTTTGTTGATATTAATCACAGGGATGAAAAACGGATCCTTTAAGTGTGACAGGGGTCCGTTTTTTCAGGTGTACAATTTTAACAGAATTTTACAAAATTTAAACCCTAAAAAATCCGAGCAGAAGAACTCAAACCATGTCAGACTTTACGGAATGGTAGTCTGACAAGTTATCAGTCAGAAAATGTAAAGAAGCTTGCATAACATTGTTTGAGCTTTTAAAAAATGATGTTTGAAAAGCAGAATTTTCATTATGTTGCAAAGCTTGAAAATTTTACAATGCAATCTCCATATGAAATTAAAATCGCTATTGCATGAACATCTGGGAAAAATCCTAGTCGAAAAAAGGGTTCAAAAATCCCCTGTAAAGCCTGCATGATGTTTTAAAAAAATCAATAGAAAACCGTGATAAATTTTTGAATATCAAACATTTTAAATTCCCTATTTGTTTATGTAAAAGGGAGGTAATTCACAAAATTGACAGATTAGACCTTTGTTTTAGAGCTTGCTACTAGTGATATGAAAGATTTTTTGTGTTTTTTTGGCAACCCAGATACGGCAAATTCCGAAAAAATAATGAATCGTTTCCTGCGTATGCGCATATGTGACATTAGATGTAATTAGGTCTAAACGCATTAAGGGCCGTAACTCTGACATTAAAGGACACAAGGCAATGAGATTTCGACAAAACGATTGCTGAAAGCCTGGGAAATAACGTCAAAATATATTTCAGGCTTTTTGTTCGATAGTTTTCCAAAAACAAGAAATCTTGAAGTGTAAAGTTTTCATTTTTGTTCAGTATACATAAGGTCTTACCAAGACACAAACGGTCCCCTTTTCAGCTTCTCTATCAAACATAACCATAATCAGGCCCTTTGCGGAGCCTGGTCTGTTTTTAGTACCACTCTCGGAATCTCATACCGTACGTGCGCTTTTTTAAACATCCCGGCTCGTTTATATTCGTAAAGTTATCGTATATATTCGTGAATCACACACGGATGATTTGCGAGTGATTTGCGATAAACTAAGAGTCATTTACGAATGAATAACGGGACATTCAATCCGTGGACATTCGTGAGAACATTTTGGACATGCCAAAAAACTTCCCCGTATGAACACGAATCATTGCGATAGTCGCCGATTTATTGCGAGTTATTTACGAATGTTTAAGTACTGTTTACGAATACTTACGTATGCCTTTCCGAATGGACCACTGAAAACGAAATCTATGAATATGCACGATTTTTTTACAATGCCATTTAATTTTTTTGTTGTAAACAATAAGATATTATCTCTATATCATCATTCAGTAGCTGACATTGAGAAAAAAGGAATTTCATTCTTACGAGTTATTTACGGATGTTAACGTATTGTTTAAGAATGTTCACGAATGGCCTACGAATGTCCAATTCGTAAGGATTCGTAAGGAAAATTCGTCAATGTGAACCCACCTTTAACAAAATGTTATTTGAGAAAGGTCTTATTTGCATTTAAGAATTGCTGAGTGTAAGTAGATATTAAGAAAGAAAACGTTATAAATGAGATCAATTCTGAGAAAATGTCCCTTAAAAACTATTGAGCCCAACGTATACACGCATTCTGATCGGGAACCATGTTGTTCTTGAATAGCTTCTTCATGACTTGCAGCAACCATAAAAGAGCAGTAATGGCCTCGGATTTTGAAATATGGCTGCTCCAAATGCTATAACGGACCAGATCCGCTCTCAAATGTACATGTATGTCATGTAAAACGGCGAAGGTGAAGGCAAAATTTTATGAAGCGTGTTGTTTCTAATGATGGGTGGAATAAATAAATTAAAGAGACACAATATCATAGATTCTTGCCCAAATTTTTCTTTCTTTATTTTTATTTATCTGAATGACTATATTTCTGTATGAAAATTCTGAAGCTTTCAAGCCAAGCTATAGGACAGTTCACGAAGAATATATGTTTTTTCTTCAAATTCAATCAATTGTTGTTTACCACGGTTCACATGTATGAATGGGAATTTGTCATTTCCATCCCAAGTTTAAAGAGACATTTCATTTTCTAAAGGTATGTCTTGATACAAAGATTGTTTATTCTTATGCGTAGAAATGATATCAGTTTTTTGAAGTTGTTATTAATAAGCGAAATGAACACCTTCAAAGTTGAGACAGAAATGACAAATTCTTTATAAATCTGAACTGTTGTCCACAACAATTTGTTTAATTTTAGCACAAAAATATATATTTCTCGTAAACGGTTCAATATTTTGGCTTGAAATTTTCAGAATGTTCATAAGAAAATATGCTCTTTTAGATAGAATAAAAGTAAAATTAATGTAAAGATAAATGTGAAATGTCAATTTAAAAGCGTTTTTCTGGCTTATCAGCAACAATTTAAAAAAAAACTGATAACATTTAAACGCACTAGTTTAACAAATCTTGGTATTAAAACATATTTTTTAAAAATGGAATGGGAATACAATGCCTCTTTAAGATTTCGGGCACCCAATGATATGAATTAGACTAAATGTACGAGTAACCTATTGTATGTCGTCGCTTAAACTGTGAGGCACCATGATCACTTTTTATTGTATTCTTAGTATTTTATGTGCTTCCTTGATCGTACATCAAGGCAATAAAGTAGCATTAGTTGACTATATAACAGCGATATAGGTTAATGATATGACCTTTTGATATGCTATGGTTTAACAATGACTAAATTGTTTCGAACTTGAATAAAATTTATAACTTGGGTTTTGTCATAAAATATGAACTGCGTTGTGATCAAAGGAATCCGCAGTTTATCAGCTTCATTTTGATACATGTCACAAAGCGGTTTCTAAAACCTTATATCTATTTACCGGTATTTAAATCAATTCGTATGGTCGATTGTCCCAAATTCAAAAGAGCGGTAATGCCGAAGTCATTAACCACTAGTGCAAAAGAAATCACGCGATGATGACTGTCTCTACTCTCTTTATATCGCAAATCTTTCACTGCGTTTATCTAGAAAACGATCGAGCTCTGTCATAACGATAGCGGATCGCGTCTCATCTCGGGGCTTTCGTGGGATTTCATGTTCCAATTGTTGGCTGTAAATGGCATAACAATCTAAAAATCTGATACAAATTTAAATTGGATTTAACCGCATTAACCGTCGTGGACAAATTAAAAATAGAATCGTAATCCGAGGATTCGATTTCATTGGACGATTATCATGTATCGGAAAAGTGATCGAGTGCATTATCGCTATATGCGTAGGCATGTATTGGATAATGCCAATAAAACAAAAGTGACGCAGTAAATTGTATCACAATATAGGTAAATAGTTCAATTTTGAAAGCGTTACGACAGAGTTTAACCCTTTCCCAAACAAGACCAGGTTTTGACGTCCCTTATAGAAAGGGCTTAGGAAAACATTGAGACGAAAGAAGAAACTGCTGATAACCAGCAGTTTCTCCTTTTGTCTCAATATTTTCTGTGCTTTATTTAACACAAATGCTGTCCTCATTAATTCCCAATTTGTAGTCAGAAGCAACTTTTAAATGTGAAAATCCTAAAATTTTGTCGTTTAGGAAAGGGTTAAAAATATCAATAGGAACGATAAACTCTGTCAAGAGACTTATCAAGATGGTGGATTATTCCTGTAATTTCGAGTGTTGTCGGGCGCACGCATGAGTGCGATTTTAGGAAACGTTTTCATGTTATTTGGAACTATTTTTAGTTCATACACACTTAACGGTCTCGAAATGTTAGCGAAACTGTGTTTAGTTTTTAAAATAAATTTAAATTTAAAAAAAAAGTGCATATCGTCAAAAATCTTGACAAAAACGATCTTATCCTGTAAGGGGAGATGGCTGCGCTGGAGATTTGGGATTTTCCAAACAAGTTCCGGTAGCTGACGTTACGTCACAGATTTTACGTCCTTATCTGCGTCACGATTTCGCAGACAATTCTCTTGGCTGTGATCCTTTTACAAACAACAAATTTTTTGTTTTTGTTATCTCTTTGAACCATGATTCAATACATTCGAGTGATCGCTATACCCGTACATTGTAAAGAAATTCTCTGATTCGCACATAATTTCAGCGCGTGTTTTTTTACACGAACAGTGTTGAATTTTTAGCTAAAAATTTCAGAAAAGGATACGTGCTGTCTAAAAAATCGTAATTCACCCAATAAAGTATGTAAATAATGATAAATACGTTTTCTAAAATTGGAAACTAGTTTTAAGATTTGAAAATTTACAAAAAAAAAAGATTTAAAAAATCACTTTAATGTGAAAATGATTTATCTTTTTTTATCCGACGCTAGATCTATTAGTATCTAGATGTATACGTCTGAAAATAGTCTTGGTACAAAGGGTCGTATAAAACAGTTTTGATTTACTGTTTATTAAAGTGCCGAGTCAATAAATCAGCTAAATTAAGATGATGTATGTTGCATGTGTATAAAAGATGTACAGCTTTGAACTAGATGTTTGGACACCGTTGCTTTTCTGCGTAAACACCGTAACTAAAGCTTTAAGGACAGATCCTCCAGTTGTTACTGCGCAACTTACTGCGCATATCCTAAATAACGAAATAAAGCTGTTTCAGTAATTTGCCTTTTCAGCAAATGTATTTTTTTACATTTAGTTAATGTTTGGTTGATAAATGACAAGACTTTTTTCGGTTATTTCAATTTTCTCTGTTTGGTCAATTAAAGTGTAACAGTACTCGGATGGTACATTTCACTCTCTGTTACGCGTTCAACATGTTGCGTTAGCGATAGGAAACGGAGCAACAAAAGCAAAGTTGTGTCTTTATTAGCTAGTCCGCTTCAGATGGACACAAAATACGACACTTTTTATCATCTAAAGCTGATAATAAGGAAGAAAATGGATAAAAGAAGTGAAACAATTTTGGACAGAGCTCCAAAAAGTAAACAAAATTTTACTTATAACTAAGAAAAACGCTTGGTTTGATATATTTTTCTTTTTTTGTTTTTGTAGGTTTGACCAAGCACTATGTCTACACCATAAAAGAAAAATTCTTACCGCTGGAATATTTTTTATTACCAGAAATGTTGCGAAAAAAGAGCAATTTCAGCTACTTTTGAAAGAATGTTTTACTAAAAATTTCAAAATTATCACTCAATTTTCCCAAATTGGTACTCATTTAGACAGAATAAAACATAATGAACACAATTCTTATTTATGTAATCCTAGTCATTTCGAACACATTTTTTGTGGGTTTTTAAGTGACACCTCATTTTTGCAATTTTAGACAAGAGTAGTCTCCCTTGAAATCCAATAACTTTTTAATTCGCTTGGTGACCTAGAGTTTTTAAGTCATTTTTTTACTTCTCATATATTTAAGTATCAGTACAGAAAAACTAAAAAAAAATCTTACAGTAGGAAATAAATGGAGGATCTGTCCTTAAACAAGCTGTGGTTACGAGATTTTTGAGGACAAACTACGACATGCAATGCATGGTTGACATTTATAATGTGGGTCATGGTGAACTGAGTACGGTCGAACTTTTTATCAGCTAATTCTTAATAACATCCTTCGAACTCAGCGGAAGTGTTTAAGCGCATGCGCGAGCTGATGACAGTTACCGCACTAAAATACACTAAATAGTATCAATGGCTAAACCAGTCGAAGAACGCGCATGCGCTAAAGACTTCCGGAGGACAAATTGTACTGTAGGACATACTGTGAACAGGTTTATTTGCCCCTCATACGTGCTGTTTTTGAAATATTGTTGCATTTCTAAAATAGGCCTACAATAAAGGCCCTTTTCACACATCCTGGTTCATTTGTTGTCTATATTACTACATCAATGGCAATGATTTTTGTGCTAAAAATAAAATTAGTTTGCCGTTATGTTTTGATAAACCGTCGGTGTTGTAATGAAATCTCGTAACTACGGCTTGATTCAAGCCGTAGTTACGGGATTTTATAACAACACCCACGAAATACTAATTGTTTGTCCGAAAATACGTCACGATTTACTTGATAAAATCGTCCCCTATAGCATTAACCCTCTCCCAAACAAGCCCTGCTTTTGTTGTGCCTAATGGGAGGGATTGGGAAAAGATAATCAGTTTTTTCAACTTTTGTCTCAATTTTTCTCATACATTATTGACAAATTTTACTTTTTACAAAAAATTGTCTGCAGTAGCCTATGTTTTTGTCGCCGAGGGTTAACGCTATACGTACAACGAATAAAATATAATTGAAATGATCTCTTGTCGCATTTGATATTTTTCTATAAGTTAAATGTATGCAAATAACTGCAATTAATTATGCTCCATCATTTTGCAGTTGTGTAAACGGCGCCGCCTTGATTCAGCAGAAAATTCCGAAGAAGCTCTTGTTGATTTGAGATCCCCATTAAAGTTTCGACTGCCGGGAGCCATTTCGCCGTATCCGTTCTTACCATTTCCGCTCTACGGATTACCCAGCATTCCACTTGGACTCTACGGCGCATGTCCGTCACCACCGGAAGCTCATAGAAACGGTAGTATCGCCGCTTTACGTATGAAGGCACGGGAGCACGAGGCGGCCATTGAAATGCAAAAGACGTACAAAACGTAAATTTTAACGGTTTCGCGCTTATCTTTGGACAATTACAGGGTGCTTTGATAATATTAATTCCACTTTTTATTTTACGCATTTCTCAAAACGACCTTTTCAGACCTGTCCAAATTCATGCATGTTGCATACGATATAAATTTTGTTTAACCCTTTCCCACACATTGACTCCTTTTGACTCCCCAAAAGATTAGGGCTTTTGGAAACATTGTTGAAAATGAAGAAACTGCTTGTGACAAGCAATTTCTTTATTTCCCACAATTTTTTCTACCACAAAAGACTTAAAGAAAATAAATTCCTTCACTTGATATTGTCGTCTGCGACTTCTTTGGGGTTTTTTGTCAGTCCAAATTTTTGCTGATTGGTAAAGGGTTAATGCTTGAAGTAGAATATTAAAACATCTTATCGTGGAAGACATTAATGGAAAAGAAGCAAAATTTGTTCACCAGCATTTTGCTTCTTTTCCCTCGATGTTTGTCCAAAATATTATTGGTTGTTACCATCAAAATAAGGTGCTATTTTGGGAAAATGTTCACTAATTGTTTAATTTATGATTTAATTGTTTGTGTACATATTCCTTTCATTCTTCCCTTTTTTCGATGTTACTTTAAGTTATATAACTATTTTTCTTTAACCTTTTTTTTTCGACAAATTACATAATATTTTTGGAAAACAATTAGGAAAAGGGGCCCTAGTCGAATTTGAGCTCAGTATGGATTTACCTGAAGCGTAGTTTTATAACAACTCGTGCTTAATATTCGTTATATGTATCCGAACTTATTCGGACGACGTCATAATCATTCGGCGGTGGAACTGACCACTGCCGAATGGTTACGACGTCGCCCGAATAATTCCGACGTCGTCTGAATCTCATTAGTGGTAAACTACATCAACTTTACAAAAAAGTAATGAAGAAAATAAACAATAGATCTTGATCAGAATGTGAGTCTGTGAAGGCTGATCTCGATTATCGTTGGTCTGGAAATGCACAGGGTCTTTTTTCTTGATTCCGCCCCCAGTTTGACAGATATGTGGAGGGGGGGGGGGGATAAGACATTTTAAAAAAGCAAAATATTGAAAATTCTTTTTTCAAATCCCACGTTTTGTGTACTAATTGGAAATGTCTCTTCGAGACGATTCAAATGAGTTCACACAACATAGGGCTAAGAATTGAAATTACACATTTAGAATGTCTTCGCCGCCTCTTAGTTTTTGCTTTGACTACATTTAGTTATATCTTTATTAGACTTTTTTACATTAAATTGGTTGTGTGCTAACGTATTTCCTTCTTTGCTTTCTCACAAGTTCGTGGACCATATACACGGTGGATAATCACGTGATACAATATTTTCAGAAAATCTTCAATAATTTTGTAAATACTGCACGGTTTTAATTCGGATTGAAGCAGAGAATGTGGACAAACGTCACGCATTAGATGGACGTGGTTGATTTTTGAAAAATCTACTGATAAAAAAATTATTGAAGATAAACCAAAATTTGGGTTTATCTTCAATAACTTTTTTATCAGTTAATTTTTCAAAAAAAAAACAACACATCAAGCTTATTCGTGGCATTTCCCCCACATTCTCTGCTTCAAATTCAAACCGAATTCAAATTGGTCAAGTATTAAGATTTTCGGAAATTCTGAGTCACGTGATTATACACCGTGATATAAAAACGAACCAAGCCTTCTCCCAATACATGCTCTCTTGAGTTTAAGGTAGAATATCCGTAATGTGTCAATTTTTAAATTCATAAAGAATCGACTATTTTGGAGCTGCGTCGTTACGTATCCGAACTTATTCGGGCGCGGTCGTAAACATTCGGTGGTGTAAAGTTTCACCACCGAATGTTTTCGATGTCACCCAAATAATTCAGACGTAACGCGAATCTAATTAGGGATGGACTACCTTTAGATATTTTGGAAGAATATGAAATTAATGGTAACCAGCAATTTTTCCTACCTTTTCCTCGATAAATTAGTGCTAAAATGTCCAAAACTTCCATTTCATCTAGGGGATAGGGGGCGTCAAACAGGTTTTATTCGGAAAAGGGTTAAATAGTTTTAAATAGATCTGTTGTATAGCTCACGATAAACGACCTGGCAGAGCAGCCCTAGCCAATAGGCTAGGATGCTCTGCCAGGTCATTTATCGTGAGGTATACACATATCTTTTCTCATATTTTTCGTCATCAAACAAACGAAATCTATTTGTAACCCTTTTTGAGACAGGAGCGTAACCCGGAATGTCGTTATCATGAAGCCCACTTGAGGCGTTTTGTCGAGTCCATTTGACGCATTTGGTGCCCCAAAACAGGGAAGCATTGGAATGTAATTGTGGAAAATGAAGAAATTGCTTGTGACAAACTTTTTTTGTCATTTCCGACAATGGAAAAAAATGTTTTCTACTAAGAGAGACCAGAAATGTAAAATTACATTCACTTGAAATTGTCGTCTGTAACATCTTTGAATTTTTAAGAGTCAAAATTCTTGTCAATATGATAGGTCTAACGGGTTGCTGGGGTTCCGGGGCATCTAGGGGCCTGTTTTTGACAAATTTTCTTGAAAAGACCACTGGGCACACCTGAAAAAATACTTGTTTAACCCTTTCCCAAACGGCAAATTTTTAGGGTGACCCATTTCAAAAACTGACACAAATGACATAATGGAAGGTATTTAAGATTGGATATGTGTAAAATATGGTAAAGAAAATATTGAGACAAAAGGAGAAACTGCTGGTTATCAGCAGTTTCTTCTTTTGTTTCAATGTTTTCACAAGACTTTTCTAATAGGGACGTCAAAACAAGGTCTGGTTTGGGAAAGGGTTAAACACGGGCTTGTAGGCCTCCGCCTACATACGCACCTTTGAAAGAAGAAAAAAAAATACTGATTGTAAACCGTTAGACGTATTCTTTCCGATTAGTTCATACTAAAACACATGCCCTGCACATTTTCATTCTTCCCGGTCAGTTCATACTAAAACACAGGCCCTGCACATTTTCCCTACAATTAACATTGGTTACCGAATTCTGCATGTAGTTTGTCTCGAGATTCTCTCAGTTGAGCGATATAGGGTTATCTTGGCCCTCCATGCAATTAGATGGTGATCATAAACAAAACTATGAATCTGTATACAATACAATATTTTATTGCATAGAACATACAACAGTGTTTTTGGCAAATACAAATACTGTACAAGGAACAATGAATGGATTGGCATAAGGAATAAAAATTGTTATAAGGTAAATAAATTCTACAGTTCCGCAGCAATAGCACGATGGGGATTGTGCAGCATGGGTTGCGTTTTGGGGATTTTACGCCTTTTAAGGACAGATCCTCCAGTTGTTACTGCGCAACTTACTGCGCATATCCAAAATAACGAAATAAAGCTGTTTCAGTAATTGGTCTTTCCAGCAAATGTATTTTTTACATTTAGTTAATGTTTGGTTGATAAATGACAAGACCCTTTTCGGTTATCTCAATTTTCTCTGTTTGGTCAATTAAAGTGTAATAGTACTCGGATGGTACATTTCGCTTTCTGTTACGCGTTCAACATGTGGCGTTAGCGATAGGAAACGTAGCAACAAAAGCAAAGTGGTGCCTTTATGAGCTAGTCCGCTTAAGATGGACACAAAAGATGACACTTTTTATTATCTTAAGCTGGTAATAAGGAAGAAAATGAATAAAAATAGCGAAACAATTTCGTACAGAGCTGCAAAAAGTAAACCAATTTTTACTAATAACTAAGAAAAACGCTTGGTTTGATATAATTTTCTTTTTTTGTAGGTATGACAAAGCACTATGTCTATACCAAAAAAGAAAAAAAATATTACCGTTGGAATGTTTTTTATTATCAGAAACGTTGCGAAAAAAGAGCAATTTCAGCTACTTTTGAAAGAATGTTTTACTAAAAATTTCAAAATTATCACTCAATTTTCCCAAATTGATACTCACTTAGACAGAATAAAACACATTGAACACAATAAAGACTTATTTATGTAATCCTAGTCATTTCGAACACCTTGTTTGTGGGTATTTAAGTGACACCTCATTTTGCAATTTTAGACAAGAGTAGCATCCCTTGAAATCCAATAACTTTTTAATTCGTTTGGTGACCTAAAGTTTTTCAGTCATTTTTTTTACTTCTCATATATTTAGATATCAGTACAGAAAAAATAAAAAAAAATCTTACCGTAGGAAATAAATGGAGGATCTGTCCTTAAACCTTTTGTTTCTCATGCCAGTACTACCAAAAAACCTAATCGAGCCTCGAGCTGCTCACTCACATCTTGACACTCACCCTGGGTATCTTGGCCCCCTCTTACATTCACCCCAAATACAAAAATGTCTTAAAATGTTACGCTTTCGGTCAAATGTAAAGAAAAACCAAAGTTTAATGTGTGTTACTCAATTTATTTTTAACCAGGGCCGCGGCCATGACGCAGTTGGTAGCGCATCTGCCTCTCATTCGAGAGGTCGCGGGTTCGATACCCGGCCGCGGCAAATACCCTTACTGACAAAAATGTCACCCATCAATGGTTTGATATCGTGAACCTATGTGGGGGAGCAGCTGCAGGCGCGGTAAGGGTGTTGTGGTAGTACTGATATGAGAAACGCCAGGAATCCATGGTTAGGTGCTCCAGCCGCCGCGATATGACCTTTGCAGTTGAAAACGGCGTAAAACCCCATCAAATCAAATTATTTCTTAACCCATTTGGCTTGAAATTCGAGCGGGGTCCAAGATACCCCAGCCGGGCTATAGTTGAAAATACCGGAAGTTCCGATAGAATTACGCTGGAGAAAAAAAGGGCCAATATCATCAGGTTTATCTTGACCACCATGGGCCAAGCTACATCGCGTAGCTTAGCCCCCAGGGCCAAGCTACCCAGGGGCCAAGATATACTGATACACCTGATTAATTTTCAAAATGACCAGTTATCTAGAAAATTGTTCATAAAATTGGATGTTGATACAGTTTGTATTTATGTACAATGAAGCATAGCAAGCATGGAGATAAAAGGAGAAAATATTGCGTATGAGCACTTTCTGCATAATGTTTTACCAAGCATTGTTATCCATCCCATGCTGCACAATCCCCACCGTGAATAGTCTGGTCATCAAGGCCATTACGACCGGATGAAAACCGCGGACCCATCAGTGTTGAGGTTAACCCTTTCCCAAACAAGACCGAGTTTTGACGTCATTATTGAAAAGGCTTTGGAAAACACCGAGACAAAAGAAGAAACTGCTGATAACCAGCAGTTTCTTCTTTTGTCTCAATATTTTCTGTGCCATATTTTACACAAATCATATCTTTGATGACAGTGATCCATTTTGTCATTTGTGGTAGTTTTTGAAGTGGATCACCCTAAAATATTGCCGTTTGAGAAAGGGTTGACAACAGTTTTGATTGATTGACGCAGAGTTGGGATTGTGGATAGAAGAGCAAATTAAGCCTATTAGACTGCTTATCAACCCTGATACTACTCCGTGTCTGTTAAAGGCCCAGTCACACTACAGCGTATGGAGCCAGCGTATGAGTAACGTATCGTATATTTCGGAAAATTATCCATACGCACAACTTTTCAGCGTATGATGTTTTCTTAAGATCAAACAACGGTTATGAAAACAAAATTCCTACCGTACTGCCAACGTATGAGTAGCGAACTCACTGCGTATTCCGACTTATGAGTAGCGTACATCAGCGTACCTTTCACGTATGAGAAACGAGTGCGGAACGTCAACCCAACGTATGATGAGCGTACACAAAAGTGGGTATAAAAAGTGTTTCTGGAGGCATGTGCAGACAGTTCCTGAAGTACCCTATCTTCATTTCTCGATGTACCATTGAAATGACCATACTCATTGAAAGTAAATTGACACCCAGTAGTAGTAGTAGTAGTAAGAAGAAGAAGAAGAAGAAGAAGAAGAAGAAGAAGAAGAAGAAGAAGAAGAAGAAGAAGAAGAAGAAGAAGAAGAAGAAGAAGAAGAAGAAGAAGAAGAAGAAAAAGAAGAAGAAGAAGAAGAAGAAAAAGAAGAAGAAGAAGAAGAAGAAGAAGAAGAAGAAGGAGAAGGAGGAGAAGGAGGAGGTGGAAGAGGAGAAGGAAGAGGATAAAGTCTTCTTTTTCTACTTCTTCTCCTTCTCCTTCTACTTCTCCTTCTACCCCTTCTTCTTCTTCTTCTTCTTCTTCTTCTTCTTCTTCTTCTTCTTCTTCTTCTTCTTCTTCTTCTTCTTCTTCTTCTTCTTCTTCTTCTTCTTCTTCTTCTCCTCCTCCTCCTTCTTTTTCTCCTTCATCTATTTCTTCTTTTCTCCGTTTTCTTTCCCTTCTTCTTCTATTTCTTCTTTTTCTTTTTCTTCTTCGTCCTCTGTTATCTTCTACAGCTTCGTGTGTTATTATTATCATTATCATTTTTTATTTGTAGCATTTAAACTGCTAATTCTAATGAATTTTTGTGGTGTTGCAGCACTGAAACCTCCACATTAGCGTTGCCGGTATTCAACGTATAAGAAGCGTACTCGGCGTATGAGAAACGTACATTCAGCGTACTCGACGTATGAGTAACGTATGTTTAGCGTACTTCTAGCGTATTCAGCGTATGAGAAACGAATGACGAGCGTAAAATTCATACGCTGGCATACGCTTGTGCATGTTCAAAAATTATTTTGGCCCTCAGCGTACATCAGCGTATACCGACGTACTCCAGCGTACGAGTAACGTATACCAACGTACGCCTAGCGTATCTCCAGCGTATTTCAGCGTATGCCCCAAAAATCCATACGTTACTCATACGCTGGCTCCATACGCTGCAGTGTGACTGGGCCTTAACCCATTCCCACATTTTGAGGTTTTTGAACACCCGGCAAGTCAAATGATTTTGAGAAAATTGTGAAAAATGAAGAAATTGCTTATAACAAGCAATTTCTTCATTCTCAACATTTTTTTTCTATCCAAAAATACCCAACATGCTTCAATTTAATTTAAATTGTCGTCTGCAACATTTTTGAATTTAGACCAGCCTAAAATGTTACCATCTGGTAATGTGTTAAAAGCATGAACGGGATAACTGATCAAGTAGGGTGAGACATTGTGTGGGAAGGACAAACATTCGATGCATCCTCCTTTACAACGATGTTAAAAATTTCCATTCTCATCGTTTCTAGTTTAGGGCTGAACCTCGAATTACGCATAATTTTATTAAATAGTATCATCATTTCATACCGGCACTCTTTAAACCAAATGACATATAAAATTGGGTCTGTTATACACGACATAATGCTGAAAAAATCAAATAAAACGAATCTTGCTTGTATGGTACTGTTGAAATGATTTCTTACTAAGAAGAACATGGTTATAGCTATTGTGTATGTAGTACAAATATTCAGAATCACGATACTAGTTGATTTGTAACTTAACAATGTTTTTATTGTTGTTAAACGGGTTTTGCGTTCATCGTGTCCATTCTTTCGTCTTTCTATCCGATATATTTGGATCAAGCTGCAAATCGACGCCACGGGAGTCATACACGCAAATGAGGCTGACAATGGACGGAAAATATCGTCACATTTATCAACAACATCCACGTCTGTACTGGATGATCGCACCTGGAAACAAAATCCTAATCGTCCGGATAAATACAGAGTTGTAAAACTTATCCAAAACGAGCAGGCGATGATTTTGACTTTCTTCGGAGTGAGGACTCGAGAGTAAAAATACGGCGCTGAAAGCAGGACTAGCCTTTCAACAGACATTAATCCGATTGTCAATTGAGCCAGTATCACAAAACACATTCCAAAAATTGACAAAGAATACTGCAAATCGCTCTGAAAGATGAATAGAAGCCGCTCGGACATAACGAAAATTGACCCAGCCATGTTCAGAATGAGTAGACCGCTGTGTAAGAAACGAGCAGTCTCGGGTGTTCTGCGGGTTCGATGCAAAACTAGCACGGCAATGGCGCAGAAACACAGCCCAACAGAACCAAGTGACGTCATGATGACGGTGTAGATCAAAACCGCCGTATCGTCACCATGGTTGTCAGTGTTGGTGTCGTTTGATTGGTTCATCTCTGTAATAAATAAACAAGGTGGATTATCACGTGATACAACAATTTAAAAATATCTTCAATAATATTGTTAATAACAGACCGATTTGAATTCGGTTTGAAGCTGAGAAGATGACGAGACATAAGACGTTAGATGGACGTGGTGGATAATGGAACATCAGCTGATAAAAAAGTTAGTGAAGATCAATTTAGAATGAATTTAGTTTACCCTATATTGTGAAATACATTAATTAAATTCTCAATGCGTGTGGACAATGTGGTTGTTTAAGCCTTTCCCAAATGGGCATTTGTTTGACATCCTTATGTAGAAAGGGCTTATAAAGCATTGTCTCATTTTGAATAGATGTTTCTGTGCTATATTGTACGAAAATCCCTTCTTAATCTACAAAAGGAGAAAATGCTCTTGCTTTCTTTCCTTTAAATCAATGTTTTACATAGGCTTAGCCCATATGGACTTCAAATTAAGTCTTGTTTGGGAAAGGGTTTAACATTTCGTGCATACCATTTGATATGGTATGCATATACAAAGTGTAGGAGCGGAAGTGTGTGAACGCTTGTCTTTGAGTGACAACTTGCACACTGTCTGTTCATCGAGGAAATGCCACTTGGTAAACATCAGCGGTTGACATAGGTAAGAAAAAGTTTATGATTGATAATTATTTCGACATACATGTTTATCTTATTCAATTCAATTCAATTCTTTATTGAGTAATATGAGGCCACCGGCCCATAATACTTATACAAAACTATTTACAATACATTTTACAGTAACAATCCCTAAGGTAATTACTAAGACATTTACAAAATAAATAAATATGAAGACATAAAATTATTATATGCAGATTTCAGGGCTAAATGTAGAAGTACATACATACATGTAGGTGGTGCAGACAGAGATCAACCATCTTTGTAGGTTGACTGATCTCCGTATGCGTCGCCCAAAAATGCATACACTTTAAAACACTATCTTTAAAGGAATCATATTATTTTGACACAGTGTAGACAGGATCAAATTACTCTTATGAGCAATCTTATCTATGTCTTCACTGTCCCAAACAATTTAAATTGTTTTATGAAAGTAAAAGATGGATATTAAACACTGAACATTATTAAGAACACATTAAGTTTTCCTGGAAATTTTGTCGTTCTGCAAATGCAATAGATATGAATTTAGCTAAGGCAAAAATCAAGTCGTTTCTTTTACATTGCATTATTTCAAAGAATAAATATTTAGTTGGTAATCGTTTGCTCCATCTAATGGGAAAACACAATTTTCTGATGTCATTATATAATGGACAAATTAATAGGAAATGGAGCTCATCTTCTACAGTATATGTATTATTTTTAAGGCAATATTTGCAAAATCTAAATTGTCTATCAATTTGTTCGTGTCTCCCAGTCTCTATTGCTAAACTATGATTTGAGCATCTAAAATTTGCTAATTTGCGTTTATACAAAAAGGGCATATCAATAGTTAAATTAAGTTTCTACTTCTAGAATTGTCTTAAAATCTCTATAGTAATTAGCTTTTGGGCTTTCAGGTAAATTTGATCTCCACTTTTGAATGTAAATATCAGTTAGTCTTTGTTTAAATGATTTAATGAAAAAATCTGCGTTGCCAATTTCATCTGCGATCCATGCGTAGCCAAATCCGTTCTCAAATAACAATGTTTTAACTTTAGTTGCCCAAGTATTTCGTCCGGCTTCATCAAGTTTACGTAGCATTTTGTAGCATTGTTTTGGGTATCTATTGTCAGACATAGTTATTAGTTTAATCCAATATTTTATACATTCTGTTATATAATGGACAGCAAGTGGTTTGCGTCCGCATTCACCTAAAACAAAAGCATTAGTTGTATTATTGTTTAAATTACAAATTCGTTTACAAAATTGTATATGTGTTTTTTCGATAGTGTCGTAGTATTGATATCCCCAAATAGGGGCACCGAAACACAGAATAGGTTTGACCATTGCATCAAATAATTGAAAAGCTTCTTGGGGTTTGAAATAGCCAAACTTTGTTTGATATCTGTATATAGTGAAACACACTTTCTTTGCACGATCACATTGGTTTTCAATTGTTTTAGCCCATCGTAACCTAGAACTTAAGTATGTTCCTAAATATTTATAATATGGGACGACTTCAATTTCGGTTCCTTTAAAGTACCACTTTTCGTATTTGCGTAAAATACCGCTATTTCTAAACACAATAATTTTAGACTTGTCTGTATTTATTTTCATCCCAGCAGAGTCACAAAATTTTTCGATCGTATCAAGTTGTTTTTGGAGTAGTCTTATGGTGTCTGAGTATGTAGAAACGCCGTCTGCAAAATTTAATAATAAAGAAGATAGCTCATCAACATCATTTCTTATATAAATTCCACGATTACATTCTGATTTTAAAATATCAACTAAATCATTAATAAAAAGAGAAAAAATTATCGGTGAACTCAAACAGCCTTGTCGAGTGCCGATCTCGCATTTGAAAAATTCTGTGATATAAGGCTTATTATCAATTGTAAACTTGACTGAAGCGTTTAATTGTTGGTACATGGACATAAAAGTACTTAGAAATTTACCTTCGATGCATTTTCTTCGTAATGATTCCCGCAGTTTTTCATGATTAATGCTATCAAATGCCTTTTTAAAGTCAATAAATAAACAATAAAATCGCCCCTTTTTCTTTGAAAGATATTTTTGAACTAAAGCATGGAGAGTAAATGTGTTATCTATAACACTGTAATTTTGCCTAAAACCGGCTTGTTCTTCGTGATTGATATTGTTGTCTTCTGTCCATTTCGTTAATCTATCAGTGAGAATTCCCATGAAAATTGTGCTTATACTATTTATTAGTGAAATACCACGATAATTTCCTGGATCATTGATTGGTCCACTTTTGTGTACTGGAGTGATTAAACTTTGACTCCATGATGCAGGAAACATTCCGCTGTTAAATATAACATTAAAAATACGAGTTAAAAATGGGGTCATAATAGATGAAGTGTTTTTGATCATTTCGGTACATATTCCGTCTGGTCCTGACGATTTATTGCATTTTATTTTTTTAATATTACAGAATATTTCATCTTCGGTAATTGGTAAATTTAAAGGTGTGCTATCTTTATTGATAATAATATGTGACAATAGGTTATCGTTTGTTATAGGATTTTCTAACTTAAATAGTTGCGAGAAATACTCAACCCATTTGTTAGAGTTTATAGGACAAACTTGTTTAACTGGCTTATCTTTTATTGTTTTCCAAAATAAATTAGGCTGATGTCGTACTGAAAGTAGTTTATCTCTATTAGACTTTTCGTATGATTTACGGGTTTGTTTACATTTTTATTTAAATTTGTTTCGCGCAATCTTGTATATCAATCAAAGCGCTGAAAGCGCTGAAGGCCTTGAAGAATTTTAACACATGCAGATCATTTATATAGACTAAGAAAAGACATGGACAGAGCACTGAACCCTGAGGGACGCCTAAGAGAACGGGTAGAGTAGTTGATGAGTGATCATCAATACCTACTCTTTGAGAACGATCCTTTTAGAAGGATTATATCCATCTTGAGATCAGTGGAACGACGCCCGGCTTATTCAATTTGGATATTTAATTGCTGTGATCAACCTTCTTCTTCTTCCGGTTTAGGTCAGGGTTCTTCATAGAATGTATATTTGACCTACGATGGGATGAGACAATCACCACTTCCATTGGTTATGTACAGCTAAAAGTCTATACGGTACAGTTAAAACTATGTACACCCATCAACCGGTTACTTGCTACTGGGTAGGACCGCAGCATGCTGTGGTAGGGCGACCCTGAGCCCCTGGGCGTAGTAGCATCTGAGACGGCTATAGGAATGTGGTTCCAAATCAAATGCCTTACTAAAATCCATTTCAAGTATATATCCGCTTGTTGACCATTTTCAAGATTGTCGTATGCTTCTTGGGTAAGGCTAATCGATTGAGATTCACAGGTAGGTATATGTTTTTCTCTGAAGCCATGCTGGTACTGGCTAAGTAGATTATTCTTATCAAAGTAGCCCATGATGTTTGTTATCAGGATGCGCGCCATAATTGTTGATGCTATGCAGATTAAAGAGATTGGCCCATAGTTGCTGGCTTTATACTTTGGACAGCTTTTTATAGACGGGTGCTACTGTTTTACTTCTCTAATCTTTGGGGACAATACCTGTTTCTAGAGAAAGATTGGAGATGACCTTGACAATAGATCAACTGTATATCTTGTAATATTTCTTTACACCTCTAGTAAAATATGTTTTTGGAAAACAATGCGGCATAATTAGAAAATGTACGTTCTGCTCTGTATTTTTTTTTTGCTATATTGAGCACAATTTCCAAATTTATTAATGCCCATTATGTCGTCTGCATTAGCTTTGGAATTTGACAAGTCAAAAGTTTTTACATTTTGGAATGGGTGAGATAATAGTAAATTCCACATTTCATATCTTGTTCAAACAATCAAGATGAAGTAATGGTTTAATCATTGCCGACAAATCGTGATCTTATTTCTATATATCTTCACAATATATCATTTAGAACCTTATTAAATCATGAATCTGCCTATTAAAACATAACCATCTAACACATACAAATACATAGATATATAAATAACAAAGTTTTAAGACAGATTAAAGAATAACAAATCGTTACTATTACCTACGGTATTGGAAAACCAAATATTTCAAGTGCGTATCGGTAATCACTGACGCGTTCCGTGTGTTCCGGTAATTACTATGCGTTCCATGGTGTTCCGGTATTTCTATAGACCCAATAGTTCTTTCGCGGGAGAAAAACGAACATTTACGGAAAATTTTGCAATGAACGAGTTTCTTTAAATATTAACAAGGTGTCAAACTGTCACAAGATACGCCACGCCCGTAACACTGCTTTATGTCGACAGGGGGAGCAGGTTGGTAAAAGTTTCATGGTCCTAGCTATTATACTTTTCGAGATATGCCCTGGACAAAAATGAAGTATGAAAAATAACAAAGGGCAATAACTCAAAACTTAGGCCAGGTAAAATTATGGTTCTTTTGAACTGCACTCCCCTTTGATAAGATCTATACACCCATGAAGTTTCATGATCCTAGCTATTATACTTTTAGAGACATACTCCGGACAAGATTCAAGTATCAAAAACAACAAAGGGCAATAACTAAAAAAAGCCAGGTAGAGTTATGGTTCTTATGCACTGCACTCTCCCTTGTTGATATCTATACACCCATGAAGTTTCATGATCCTAGCTATTATACTTTTAGAGATATACTCCGGACAAGATTCAAGAATGAAAACAACAAAGGGCAATAACTCAAAGAATAGGCCAGGTAGAATTATGGTTCTTGTGCACTGCACTCCCCCTTGTTGAGAGCTATACACCCATGAAGTTTCATGATCCTAGCTATTATACTTTTAGAGATATAATCCGGACAAGATTCAAGTATGAAAAACAACAAAGGGCAATGACTCAAAAAATAGGCCATGTAGATTTATGGTTCTTGTGCACTGCACTCCCCCTTGTTAAGATCTATACACCCATGAAGTTTCATGGTCCTAGCTATTATACTTTTAGAGATATACTCCGAACAAGATTCAAGTATGAAAAACAACAAAGGGTAATAACTCAAAAAAAAGCCAGGTAGAGTTATGGTTCTTGTGCACTGAACTCCGTAATGATGAGAAGAATATAACTGCCAAGTTGAAAGTCAATCGGACTTAAGATGACAGAGTTATGCTCCGGACAAAGAAGTGGACGCCGCCGGACGCCGGACGCCGGACGTCACGGGTGATCCCATAATACGTCCCGTCTTCGACGGGCGTATAATTAGCATAGTAAGAGATTAAAATATGACGCAATACGTTGAGTGTTTTAAAAATGCATTTGGTTGAATGACAAATTGCCATACCCATATAAGCATTACAAAGCAAAACCCCAGTGCTTAGAGCTATACATTTCCGTAATTGATCTTACGGGAAGATTCATCGTCTTCAGTCGATCTACGCGTATTAATGTATACAAGCGCGGAATCAGGGACTTTTCCCAGGGGGGGGGGGGGGTCAACCCATGCGCAGATCGAGACGGGGATAAAAAAATCATGAAAATCTTTTCATCGCCGCTTGTTTGTATTTACTTCTTTTGTAATGTACATGGGTCGAAATTTACAAAATCTGCATAAAGTAGTATAGATCTAATCCAGTTCCGATCTACTTTTCATCGCGCAAGAACACTATCTATCTGTGTTCAACGTTTTCACAAGATAAGGCCGACAAGTAATTCTGCACGCCCTGAGAAAAATGACATGCTAAAAATCAGACTCTGCGTTTGTTTTCCTGAACCTTCGCAGAGCTATTGTTTTTTCTTTCTTATACCGTTTACATTTATCGTCCCACCATGGGTTAGATATGCTTTGTGGTTGGCGGTCAAATCGCTGTTTTACTTCAAACATGTGACCTGACTGTTTATAGATATGACATACAGTTTCTAATAGGGTGTTAATATCGTTAATTGGAAATGTAAATGAGTCATATGAGTTATATTTTGTTGTAATGTCGTAATCTTGAATAAACATGGAAGGTATCGTCCTAATATACGCCCGGTTTGAGCTGTTTAAACCATAAAAAATGCCTTGATCATTTGGATGGGAAAATTGGAGCATGATTTTCACCACATAAAATTGCCATTTTTATCGCTTTTTTAACATTCACCGTATTGTTCATTCCAAAAATTAAATGCCTTTATGTAAGTATTTTTCACTAAGAACATGATTTAGACGAAATGATATCCATTCCAATAAAATCCCCGATTAATGTATCCGCAGTTTGACAGTTTTATGTACAATCAATTGGATAATGACAATTCCCTTAAGGTCGGTTCACATTGACGAATTTTCTTACGATTCCTTACGAATTGGACATTCGTAATCACATTGCCGAAAGGTGCACGTATTGTTACGATTTGAGCGAATATAACGGACGGTTTACGTATTTCTACGACTATTTTACGAGCTGGTTACGGATTTTTTACGAATCAATAGGAGTATTACCGACTTAGTTACGAATGTTTGCGAGTCCTTTGTTATTATTTTTTTGTTGTTGTTGTTGTTGTTGTTGTTGTTGTTGTTGTTGTTGTTGTTGTTGTTGTTGTTGTTGTTGTTGTTGTTAGAAAGACAATCGACAAGACAACATGTCTTACGAACGAAATAAGCTTAGGTTGTACCAACAATTTCTTCAAAACAATTAACCCTTTCCCAAACAAAATCTAGTTTTGACGTCCCATGGTTTTGGAAAATATTGTGAGAAAAGAATGAATTGCTTAATAATCAGCAATGCAATTCTTTCTGTTCACTCAGAATTTTCTATTCAATAACATACAAAGTTTCCACTTCTTACATCAATTAATTGTGTCGTCTGTAACTTCTTTCAAATTGAAACAATAAAAAATCTTGCCGTTTGGGAAAGAAACCCTAAATATTTCTAACGTATTAACTCTCATACTAGTTTGGGGTCATTTATAACCCCAGAAATATATTTATGCTTGCTATATTCAAAGTTGTTCTCCGATGCGCGTTTACTTTTTTACTTTTTCTATCTAATATTCGTCGATAATAAGTCATATTGTCTTGAACATCGAACCACGTTTGAAGGACTTATCGTAAATTTTGAGCTGGGATAAAAAAAAATGACCCAGTGCATATAAACGCATTGAAAAAATTGGCTCTTAGTCCTCATTTTTTGCAAATTCAATTAGAAATCATTTGATGTTTAGCAAAACATTAAATAGTATTTCCTACATCATTAATTTTATTTGTCAACAATTTTGACATACTCAATCAAATCAAATCAAATATTTTTATTGTTCACATCATGTACAAAATGATATACGAACTATTCACACATAAACAAAACGCACATGTACGAGGGACGGTCGGAAAGTAGTTGGACTTTTGACTAGTTCTCTAAAACCATTTAATTTTTTAACAAAATTCTTTCTTCACTGTTTAAAGAAATTATCCATCTATGTCTATGCATTTTGCCATCTTCGTAGGAGCTTTACTATTGCCACTATTAACCATGACGTAGACCCACTGTATTAGGTACTGTGTAACCACCGGTATCAAAGGCGCCCTGGTCTCAAATTTCTTCTCAGCAAGCATTTTCATCCGTTCTAGACACAAATAAAAGCCGTGTGGGGTAGGGCCTGGGCTATAAGAAGAGTAAAACAACTTTTGTCATGGGTAATATTTGATAATCTCCACTGTAGATGCGGCGGTATGGGAGCGTGCGTAATCGTAAAGTAGAAACCATTTTTCTTTGCTAATCTGGGACGCGTTTACTTCAGCCTTTATTCTTTGTTTTTTTCTGAATTACTTCAGAATTGTACTTAGCAATGACAGTTTTTACCATTTGACATGAAATGACTAACTATCAGACCTCGTGAATCCACAAAAGCAACAAACATGACTACCAGCCGAATGTAAAAGCCTAATCTATTCAGAGGTGGGGAACCAGCTCGTTTCTATGACTGCTGTGACTGGGTTTTTATCCCAAGTTCGGAATTATGAACCATTATTCAATCTTCAGTGATAATGTGGTTCAAAAGCTTAAATTATTCGCGATTAAAATGACTAGACTGTTCTTTTGTTTTGGTTACCCTTGTTGTTCCTCTAACAAATAGCCTATGGTACATAAAACCCCTATCACATATAAGTGGACAGAATATTGCATATATTCAACTTTCTGTGAAAATAAACTGACCACATTATTGGCAAATGGATGTAGATTTCACCAATATATAATGTGTTTATACAGTTGCAAATGGAGAGACAGCAACACGAAAAGTCCAACTACTTTCCGACCGTCCCTCGTATAACAAACGAAGACGTTCATATCTGTTATAATCTAGGATGTCTATCATCATAAGACTCTGCATATACACAAGGTCTTACCAGGACTCACAGTGCCCTTTTTTCAGCTTCTCCATCAAACATAACCCTAATCAGGCCTTTTGTGGAGCCTGGTCTGTTTTTAGTACAATTTTCGGACTCTTATACCATAAGTGCGCTTTTTTAAACATCCCGGCTCGTTTATATTCGTAAAGTTATCGTATATATTCGTGAATCACACACGGTTGATTTGCGAGTGATTTGCGATAAACTAAGAGTCATTTACGAATGAATAACGGGACATTCAATCCGTGGATATTCGTGAGAACATTTTGGACATGCCAAAAAACTTCCCCGTATGAACACGAATCATTGCGATAGTCGCCGATTTATTGCGAGTTATTTACGAATGTTTAAGTATTGTTTACGAATACTTACGTATGCCGTTCCGAATGGACCACTGAAAACGAAATTTATGAGTATGTACGATTTTTTTACAATGCCATTTAAATTTTTTTGTTGTAAACAATAAGATATCATCTCTTTTTCATAATTCAGTAGCTGACATTGAGAAAAAAGGCATTTCATTCTTACGAGTTAATTACGGATGCTAACGTATTGTTTAAGAATGTTCACGAATGGCCTACGAATGTCCAATTCGTAAGGATTCGTAAGGAAAATTCGTCAATGTGAACCCACCTTTATGAATTTATTGTACAATCGCTTACAAGCAATTTGTAATGTCGCTTGCCTATTTTTACACGGATTGAAATATCAACACAAACACGAAAGTTAGGTTTACCTTCTTTAATTTGTTATCCAATGTTCCACTGGATAGGCTTTTTTTACCTATATTTCAAAATTAATTTTAGTGTGATGAGTGAGTTTATACATGTATAATAGCAAGGAATTTTGTGCTAAACGTGTAGACTTGGTTTGCCGTTATGTTTTGATAAACCATCGGTGCCTTTTCGAAAACTCGTTACTACGGCTAGAATCAAGCCGTTAGGTTTATTGGGGTTTTGTTCCGTTTTCAACTGCTAAGGTCATATCGCGGCGGCTGGAGCACCTAACCATAGATTCCTGGTATTTTTCTCACCAGTACTACCACAACACTATAACCGAGCCTCCAGCTGCTCCCCCACATAGGTTCACGATATCAAACTAATGATGGGTGACATTTTTTTGTCAGAAAGGGTATTAACCGCGGCCAGGTATCGAACCCGGGAGAGGTAGATGCGCTACTAACTGCGCCATGGCCGCGGCCTTGATGAAATCACATTTCAGTGCAAAATCGTGCATTTACAATTGTGATTTGTAAAATTATATATAACAGGAGATCTGTTTGGTTACAGTAATACTAATCGATTTTTGATTACCCAGGGTCATGGATGATTACTTTTAATTGGTCCCTGTCAAATGTTAATATCGGTTAAAGCCGGATTTTAACAGATTTACAAAGATTGAGACTTCAATTATACTTTAGTATAGTATTTCGTCGGTGTAAATCAAAAACGTCGTAACTACAGCTTAATTGAATCAGTTGTTACGAAATTTTACAACAACACCGGCAATGGATCAAAATAAACTGGCAAACTAAGTATAATTGACAAAACGCCGAGTGTCAATCAAAATCATCGATTAGCCAATGGACGATTAGAAAAACACCACACCCCCATTGTCTTAAGATCTACGTTGCACGTGATATTGTATCGATCTATCGACTGAAAATCAAAACAAGATCGATCAAGCGATCGAGTACTTATCGAGCTTGGTCGGCAAGAGTAATCGGGACGTCCCGATCGAGCGTGGTCGGCAAAAATGGTCGGGAATTAATCGACAAGAAATAAGAAGAAGTCGTGTAAATACATTTGATCGAGTTTAATCAGGTTTGATCCAGGAATTAAGCCGATCGAGTTGATCGAGTTGATTTGGTCGGCAATGTTTTTGTCAGATGATTTTAAAAGATCTAACATACAAAGTTTATTTCTGATGTTTTTACATTCTTTGCCCAAGCCAAATACAACTTGTTCAAATATTAAGATAGTTATTGAAGATTTATGAAATTATGTCACATAATTCTCCATCATGCAAAAATTTCTTATTTTCCCGACATTTTTTTCTCTACATCTTTTACGGGCGAGCATATCATGAAAATATCAGTCAAATATAATGCAAAAAGAGGTAAAAACATTTATTACAATTGATATCTTTTGCAATTCAAGCCATTGTACAAAAGTAAATATTTCTTGTCAGGCTATTGTACAGAACTTGACAATTTATTGTACAAAAGCTTTTTTTAAACGGCAAAAATGGGAAGCTTTAGACGGTTTCCTAAAACTAAATAAAAATATCAGTCTCAACACACACATATGCACGGGCTGTGAATGAAAATTTTGTTGAGAAAGACCCTACAGTATGCATCTATTCGAGTGAAAACTGCGATTCGTAACAGCTAAATAACCCGTTTTAGTTAATGCCCAAGTGAATCGGGCCAAAAATGATTTAAATCTAGAACCAATGGCTCCGATTGCTCTAAAAATGTTACAGGGAATAATGAATAAAGAGGTTGGTACAATGATCTGACAAAAGTATTGTGTTTATCCAGAAAAAAACATAAATTCTTACCAATGTCAACCGCTGATGTTTACCAAGTTGCATTTCCTCGATGTACAGACACACAAGTAAACACTCAAAGACAAGCGTTCACACACTTCCGCTCCTACACTGTGATATAGACTTTATTAAATAGTCAAGTCATTTCCATTGTAAACAATTATAATTCATGGTGATCGTATTGCTATTATCCCATCCCAAACTCACCCTATACATTAAATTTTGTGACTTATAAAGCTAAAAGGGACCTTATAGGAAGTGTGAAAAATATCGACCCTAGTGCGTCTGCGCAGTCCGTGCAGCCATACTAGGGCCGCCACTTTCCATTTGTATATAATTTTCTAAATCTGGAATGTTTTCCCTATCTTACTACAGTCGACACTCGTTATGTCGACATCGGATAAGTCGAAATTCCGCTTAAGTCGAAGTTAAAGTCATGTCCCGTCCTCAACATATGGATATCAAAATGTTTAATCAAAATAATTCCGAAACAAATACAGCCATTGAAATTTAGTAGGAAAAGGATAGAAATTGCTCGTCTCGAGCAATTTCTTTCCTTTTCCTACTATATTTCAATCATGGACACATACGATGCCCATGAAAAATGGTTAAATAACGTTTTTCATCGAAAAATAATCAAAATCGGATGAGTCGAACTCCGGATATGTCGATGTATTTTGACGGCCCCTCTGACTTCGACACAGCGAGTGTCGACTGTATATGTTCATTTTTCGCATACAGGATCTGGTTGACATGTGTTAAGTCTATCAAGTTTGTCAAAATATGGATTTTTTACTTCTGATAAGGTCCCTTTTAGCGTGACGGGTCACAAATTTTCTGTGTTTGGACTATTTTCGTCACAAATATGTCAGGAATAATGTGGGTGTAGTGGATTTTTGAAATACCGACTGATAAAAAAGTTATAATGAACTCC
Organism: Fragum sueziense; assembly: GCA_963680895.1. Lineage (NCBI taxonomy): Eukaryota > Metazoa > Mollusca > Bivalvia > Cardiida > Cardiidae > Fragum > Fragum sueziense. The sequence goes on from OY804602.1 coordinate 23,221,304, forward strand.
TTCTTCTTTGGGAAAGGGTAAAATATTTTTGATGATTTTCAATGAAGCTGATTCTGGTATATGACGGATTTGTTACATTTTTGAAACAGACAGGGCGGGGAAAAGCCGGAGAGTAAATAAATTTGAATGACAGTACTAGTAACACTTGATGAAAAAGTTATTGACGAAAAAACCAGTTGTGTTTATTCGTCAACACATTTTTTCGGTATTGTTTAAAATATCCATCACATCCAGTAAATCCCTCAGATTTTTTTTTACATCTTTCCTGCTTCAAATCATTTTCAAATCGAAATCGGCCAAGTATTAAAATATTTAAAAAGTTTTTTCTGCAATTCGTGGTTGTTGTAATGTCGTGTACATGTAACTCCTTGTCGTGCAATAAGTTTTCTAATTTTGTTGACGAAACGATATTATGTAAATACAAATTAAACGATAATATATACTCGGCAAAACTGCTAACGCATCACTCAGATCTTTGTTAATATTTTTTTAACGAATCTACAGAATACCTTCAAAATTTGCACATGCTGACTACCACCATTTGATAAGAGATCTGTGAAATTTCATAGTAAATGTTGTAGTATCTTGTAAAATATTGAACTTTTAATAAGGACACCCTTAATTCTCAAATTCATAAAGTCTGAAATTTGATTAAAATGGAAAATTCACGCATAACTTTCAAACCTTTTGCATTGGCTGAAAGAGTTTCTGTTTATAAGAGTTACCCTTCAAAAAACAAACCGACGGCTTTAACATTTTTATGGGCGCGTAATGTATTCCCACAGAGGCATTGTTACATCACTAGTGCCGTTGGTGTCATTGATGGCGTCGACGGCGACGTAGGTTACGTAGACAAAAACGTATCGGTCTATATCTTATGAACTGTATAAGATGCAGGCTTGATATTTCACACATAGACAGGTCCCATCAAGACCTTTCACCTGACACTATGAAATTTGACCTTGTGACCTTGACCTTGAAAATTTGACATTTTCTTTCAAAAAGGTGCCTCTATGCGAGCTACGTTGTCCCGGAACAGCCCTTGTTATGTTAGATAGAAAATTGATTTTTTCAGACTTTAATTTCACAATAAACCAGCTTTCAAAATCAATTAAAACAAAAATGATTGAAAAAGAACACAAGTTACAGGAGCCAAAAAACTGTTTTGGTCCCCCTTTGGTATGACGCGGTCACATAAGAAAGAAAACTTAAGAATAGTTTTATGAATGAGTGCAGGAACTTGTGGGATAAACATTTGCCAAATTATAAATCTAAATCTTTGACAATAAAGAAGTTATGCAATTTTAAAAAGTGATGCGTTAGCTCTTTTGCTGAGTATATAATCTACATGTTTACAAGCGTCAATTCTCACTAAATACAATTTACGATGTACAGTTGACACTCGTTATGTCGACAACGGATAAATCAATTTTTAGCTAAGTCGAAGTAAATGTTTTGTCTCGTCCTCATCAATGAATAACGAAATATTTTGAAGTAAATAATTCTAGCCAATGTAATATATACTGAGAGGCAAAATAAAGTATACACATTTTGTTTGTCAATATCTCTCTTATTTTCCATCATATAGACCCAAAATTTTGTACTTTTCATTTCTACATATAGACCAATAATACAGTGTTGATAATTTTTACCTAAAATTGCTCGACTACCCATATTTATGCTACATGCCGATTTTGCAAACTTTGCACGTGCGACTTAGTGGAGCATCAAATGTTGCCGTTAGACCGTGTATGATTTTTTTATTCTTTATCACAACAAACCACAACATTAAATTTTCTCTAAAATTATAACTCAATTCTCGGTGGCTGGTAGAAATCGGCAAATAAGCCATTTTTTGCATTAAGGCCCATTTTTCTATGACACAGCATGATATGAAAGAAATTTGACACTATATACACTTAGTCAGGTGTCTAGAAACAGTCTACGTCTAATTTTTTTTATCAAAATCCGCCAATGAATTTAGAAGAACTTATGTCATGTAGGTTGTTTTCATCAAGCCCCCTTTTGCCATGACGCATCTTAATAGAGAAAAAAATAACAATATACGCATAGTCTTAGGTGACTCGAATTTTTCTGTGAAAAATTTATCAAAATCCGTTAATAAAAGTAGGCTTTGTATCACTGTCGATGCTTGCATTAATTATTCGATTATATCCCCTTTTTCGGTGACGCTGTATGCTATGAAAAGACCTTCGTAACGGAAGGACGAACAGAAACACGGATAGGCGGAGAAGGTAACATCAGTAAGCGGTCACCTTCGGAGGCGGTTAAAAGACGTACATACTATTATGAATCGTTTATTCAGAAAACGTGGTATAACTAGGGTGTATACTTATTTTTGCCTCTCGGTATATATAGATCTAGTAGGAAAATGCTAGTTTCGAGCAATTTCTCTCTGTTTCACACTATTTTCAATTATAAACGTAATATATAATTTCAATCAATCGGATGAGCCGGATGGGTGAAATAACGTCCCTTCCTTACCGATTCGACATAGATACATCGATTTTTAACAGCATACTCATATACTTATTGTTGGCGTAAGATCGTATGGCACATGTTTATACATTCTGTCCAAATGTAAACAAAACAGTGTTGTATAAAAGATGAATGAATTCTTTATAGGAAGTGACGTAGACATGTTGAAAATTTAGGTACAGAGATAGAGAGGTCTGTTCACTGTTCAGAGTTTTTTTGCATTTAATCGAACAATGTTTTGTTCACATTTGAACAAAACGTAAACATGTGCCATACGATCACGATAGAAGTGTTGTGTCATCAGCGAATTAAGAAATATGATACTGCCTACCTTTTATTTTAATGCCAGATATATCTTTGCAGTTTTTAACTTTTAAATTTAATATATGCGCACAGAGGATAAAAATATATGATTAAATAGGATCACCTTGCCTGCAGCCTCTTTTAACTCGGAAGTAGTCAGATATAAGTTGTACAGAAACCTCCGTGTCGTACAGAAAGAGCCTTATCCATTTCTTACCATTTCCCCAACATTGAAAAAAGACAAGGTTTCTTCAATAAATTTGAACGATAGCGAGTCAAAAGCTTTCTCAAAGTCTATTAGCATTAACAATCCCGGAATCTTATTTTCGTCACAATGCTGCATTATGTCATATATTAACCCACTGTTTTATCCAATATGTTTGCCTTTAATAAAAACCTGTCTGATCCTTTGATATTAATTTCAATCTATTCGCAATGGAACCGGGTGCAAGTTTGTATAAAACATTTAAGAGCGTAATTGGCCTCCAGTTTTTTTTAGATATTGTTTAGTCCCATTTTCCTTGGGAATGCATGTTATATTTCCGAGCTTGATGCTTTTTGAAAAAGACCCTGGTATAAGGCGAAATTAGTTGAGCGAACAACAAAATGACCAATCTTATTTCAAAATACTTTAAAGAAATTTGAGGTAAACCTATCACAACCGGGACTTTTGTCGTTTTTCATGTTTCTAAATATATCCGTAATAACCTCTTTGCAAGTCAATAAACCCTCCCGTTGATGTGACTCGTTATCAGTTAATTTATTGTAATTGATATTTTGAAATTCCGACTTTAAATCGAATTTATCGATACAAGGACGTTCGTCATAAAGTTTTTTTCATAAAAATTCTTAGTTTCTTTTAGTATCTGGTCCTGTGAGTAAATTTTTGAACCATCTTCTTTTTCAAAGAAAGGTATGTTTTTATTCACACAATGCTGTTTTCTAAGATTACAGAAAAAAGTTGTGACCTTTTCCCCTTCATCAATCCATTGCGATCTAGATCTAATCTAATAAAGGCTCCATTAAGTTTAATTTGTCGAATTTTATGTAGTTCTGTTTGTAAATTTGAAAAAAAAACTCCTTGTATGATTCATTTAAAGTATTTTCAAGTTCTCCTATTTTTGTCATTAGATAATTTTCACGTTCATTTATTTCTTTTTTCTTGTATGATGCATAAGAAATGGTTTGGCCTCTTATTTTCATAAGTAGTGTTTCTAAAAATAATTGGTCATTTATGGTTAATTGTATGTCATATTTTGCTATATTCAATATATTATTGTGATCATAAACTGGAAGACTATATTGCAGTATCATTTTGTCTATCTTATCATTTGTACTAGTAATGTAGTTGATAACAGATAAAGGTGAATTGTTGAATTTCCAGTAGCCTTTGCCGTATTTTGTTTCTGAAAGTTTGAAATTTGAAACAATAAAAGAGTGATCTGATCTATAACTAGTATATACATCACAATTTTGTACATACTCTATTAAGTTGTTTGTGACTAGAAAAAAAATATAATCTGGCTTGCTGAATGGGTGTAAGTGTTTTCCATGTGTATTTTCTACTGTCTCCGTTAATATCATAGATAATAACAGTTTTATAGAATTGATATTATGGTTTGTGTTTCTATAATATTTGTAATCTAATTCCGGGTCTAAAACTACATTGAAATCGCCGCATATAACAAAGGCATCATTGTTACTCATTATGTCAATCGAATCAAGAATGGTATTAAAAAAATTGGGTCATCTACATTTGGAACATGATATATATGTTTATGAGTAGAAATTTCAAATCGGAAAGCGATACATTTAAAATTAGAAATCGACCTTCATTATCCTTAACCATATTTTTCACATTTACACCAGACTCTATTCTTATCAAAATCCCTACACCCCGTGCGTTTGCCCTCCCATGACTGAAGTAACATTCCCCATTCCAATCTGAGTATAGTACTTTTTCTGAACTTTCCGTAAAATGCGTTTCCTGAAGACAAATTATATCCGCTTTCTTTTGTTTGAAGAGTGAAAGTAAATCCATGCGCTTCTTAAAATTATTAAGTCCGCGACATTTTAGGACAACATTTCTAGAGTATCCATTATCAATAGTTAGGCAGATATATCCAAAATTTGGGGTCAATCGTTCACGTTTTCAGGAAAGCACCAAATTTGGCACACATGTAGTATAGACCCATACAAATGATTTCTTAAGTAGATCCCAAAATCTGACCTCCCTGATGGCCGCCATATTGAATTCCAATATGGCCGCCAATTTTGACTTGTAAACAGCAATATCTCCCTTATTATTGTAGATATTGACTTACTTTTTGCGTCTACACCTATATTTGAAGTACAAGCGGATCCAATGAATTCATTCATATATGCATGTGGAATGGCCATCTAAGATTTCAAAGATGGTCGCCACTTATTAATGTTTTTGTTAATATCTGATGAAAATCTTTATTAATTCAAACAAACTTTTAGGGTTTACACCAACACTTTGAACAGCTGTTATCTCAATGAGATCCTTCTCAAATTGGTTCGAGTTGGCCTTTTTGAATTTCAAGATGGGCACCATTATGTCGATGAGTTCTTCTCGTTCTTTCACAATACACGTGACTTATCAATGGAGCATATAGTCATTGAATCGTCCGGGTTATGATTCTATGTGCAAAAAGTAAAGAGAATGTTTCCAAATTTGTAACCTTGAAGTAAAAACAAGTTTTTTCTGAAATAAATAAATTTTGTCTGGCTGCCATGTTCCAAGATACATGGTATAGATTATATAAATACACATAAATAGCAATCCAAGATACATGGTATAGATTATATAAATGCACATAAATAGCAATCTTTTGAATGTACAAAAAGTTACGTTATCTTTTAGACTGTAAACAGAGATTGTTAATATGCATTATACCCCCGTATCAAAAGGTCGGAGCATATTGTTTTAATTGTGTCTATCTGTCTTCCGTCTGTCCGTCCATCCGTCTGTCTGTCTGAAAACTTAACATTTGCCATTTCTCGGAAAGTATTGGTCATACAGAGCTCAAAGGGGTAGGTTCACTAACCATCAAAAATTACTATAAGAAAACTTTTGTATTGTTGCAACAGCTTATATTATAGTATATTGTGGAGTCTTTAAAAGGGAGTATTTTCTAAGATTAAAACTTAAAAGTTGGAGTTTGATAAAAGTCGCGCTGAAAGTTTTACACTTGGGACAATTTTGGACCTTAAAAATGCTATAAAATCAAAACAAAAGGTCCTTTTCCCCTTAATTTTTGTACATATTGTAACAATAACAGAACACATTTCCTTGCGTAAAACAATCATTTAGAAACCTTTTCATTTGCACTGTAGATCAAATTTAAGAAAATATGCATAATTTTGAAATCACCAATTTCTGTTCATAAAAGTTAAATTTTCAATGTGGGCGCACATGAGAATCAACATGATATTTTGACAGTGTATCAGGAATTATTCAAACTTTGTCCAAAAAAAATATTTTTGTGGTTCTCCAATGCGCTCACATTCAATTTTGAATAATAATGCGGAAAAAAGGGCTAAAATTGAGTAAAATGGCCAAATACTACGTTTTTGCCGTCATTTTGCAGTACTTCTAGACAGAGGAAAGTATCAGTAAATGCCAGTTTCTGACAGTTAAAGGTCCACTTCTATCATATATAGCACCAAAACAATAGAATTATCTAGTTCATTTTTTCTCAAAATTTTAGGCCAATTTCATGGGTTAGTGAACCTACTCCTTTGATATATAACCTTATTTCAATGATATCTATCTGTTGCGTGCAATATGACCTTCACCAGGGTCATTTGTTAACCCTCATCAACCATTTACACTAAAAATTAACATTTTATAAAAATAGCCATTTGGGGGCATTTGTGTTTCACAAGCACATCTTGTTTTGATTTTGAAATTGTAATATCAAAGGATATCTTGTTCTTTTTTTAAACAGAGTACATGGCTGCCATAGTGAGATAACTGAGTGACGATGTTAACATTTTTGGAAAACAATCGTGGCACATTAACATACATACATACATACATACATACATTTATTAGCAATCGGCAATAAATTTTGCCTTTGGCCATTTACAAAAGAAAAAAGGTATGGCAAAGACACATATATATACAACATATAAACATGTAAACAAAAGAACATGGGAAAACAAAACAAGTAAGACGAAGGAAATCAAAATCTAAGAAGATAGAAAGGATCGGAAAAAAGAACATGTATAGGCTAAGTAAAGATTACACGAGCTAAGAGAGCTGTTTCGTGATACTTTCTCTAATTAGAAGTGCATTGTTGTTGAATTTAGCTACTTTGAATTGAATATTTTTGCTTTTAGAAGCCATTATATTGTAAAATTTTTGGAGAGAGGGCCAATTAATATTTCCTATAAATTTCTTGCGTATTTCGTCATATCTAGGACAGCATAAAAGGAAATGATATTCGGATTCTACAACTTTCAAATTACAAATTTTACATAAACGATCTTTTCTTTCTAATCCAAAACGTCTGCCTGATTCTATTTCTAAAGAATAACAATATTGTTGCTTTTCAAAGATCGTTACCACAAGAGAAAGTAATTTATAATTATATGAACAATGGGTTCATATAGGGATAAACATCATAATAGATCGTTTTACTGTTGGAATTTGAAGCAGAAGATGGAAACCATTTTAAAACAAATGACAAATCGGATTTGTCGATGATTAAAATCATGTTTCGTGATTATGTTGTTCCATGGCCAAATAAGAGATGACTGGCAAACAAAACTTAAATATTCCTTCAAATTTAGTTATTCCTTCTTTTCCTCCCCTTTTTAGCGTGAATTATCGTAGAAAAGGGGGTTAAAATATTCCAGACATCCAGTCGTAATGCTTTGGTTAAGTTTTTATGTGCAACTGTCATATCTGATTTTATAAAAAGCTATTGCGCTGAAACTTTGCACATGCTTCTGTGATTATAATATCAGACTCTAAGCAAAGAATACGTTTATCTGAAATTGCTTTCTTAAAAATTTACCCTCTTCGGACATAATTATATACATTCTTGGTAAAGTTTTTGCGTGGAAACGCATATATCTGTAATGACTTTATTTCTGCTTGAGATATTGCTTTCAAACTTTGCATGTGCTTCTGTGGTTGTTAGCAATGGATGGAGATGTTATTGGTAGTGTTGTTGAAGACTGGGCCAGTGCAAGATTGCATGCTGGTTGTGGAATTTCTGTCTGTATGATTACATGTGTCGTAGAAACAACAACACACGATTTTTCACTATTCAGCACACGATAGTTTTTCGACTGCTCTTGATTAAAGTAAAACCATAAATTGTAGATCTAGTTTGTAGATAAATAATTGTGCAAGATATATTGTTTGTGCAATTCCTGGTCCTACTCATTGATATTCTGTGACAAGATTCCAATGCATATATTTATGAAAGAAGCATTTATTTCGAAAAAGATGTAATTTTAAAAAGAGCATTTACAACCGGCAGTTAAAAACCACCAGAAGTTCAATTTAATAGAAATGTGAAAGAATGTGAAATAACATACAGTTATATTCAGCCTGCTTCCATGTACATGTACATAATTGTTGCTTCTCCGTATTCTTCCATCTATTTTGTCACTGAATATGGTGCTAGATCAGGTATCTGCTGCGCGTATACTTAAAGGATACATGCGTTATTTTTGCAAGCCTATATCATGTGAAAGTTATCACTATGCGCACAAATGTTGCCCTGCATTCATTTCATAAATGAAGCAGCAATACTTGTCAGCAGATTTCATTCTGGTTCTTGTCTTCTAGATTTAATCTCGCACATAACATAATGGTCAGAGGTCGGGTATCAAGTAAGCAATTTTGCAACATGCTACTTTCAATTCTACATTTCTTATTTCTTAAAATGCTGATAATCAAATCACTTCCCTTCATACAAGACCCCATTTCCATTCACGTGTGTATATAATTATTACATTGTATTGTTAAAAAGTGAATTATAGGCCCATGGGGCCGGGTGTTTTTTTATTGTATTTGTATTGTTTATTGTTAAATTGTTTGCACAAGTCATTATAATAAACGATTTACTTACTTACTTACTCACATAAGGTCCGAGTTTCAATTCAGTTATAAGTCTTTTTATTCGTTCATTCATCCTTCCTACATGACAGCCGCTAAAGATTTGGGTGGAGGTAACTACTTGCCCCCAATTTTGTCTGCCTAGACAATACATGTATTATATCAATCAGCAAATCTTTCGCTTAAGGTGTGAGAGACTTTACTTAAATTCACCTATACGTAACATTTAGACAGACATTGTCAGATTATATTGTATCAGTTGTAATTTTAGAAATAAAGATAATTTGTAAATGACTGGCATTTTGAATAAGAAGGTGGCGATCCAACATGTATGTACAAGTGACTTCAATAGATCAAATGTCCTCTCAAACATTGAGGGTTGACGCATAAGTGATACATTCACTACATCTCTTGCTGAAGCCATCTCTGTGTAGAACAGAAATCTGCCATTTGTTTATCAACATTCTTGCTTGGATATTTCTTTTTAATTAAAGATTGCATAACCATATCAAATTCAAAGTACGGCAATAAAATGCAACAGAGAAGTCATTTGTTAAACAAATGTACCCCTTTCATCGGCGGCCATCTATCTTGAATTACAAACATGCATTCAGTAATTATAAAAAATGTATAATTACTAGTCAATTTCAACTCTCGGTAACACATTTGAGGTAAACATTTACCCGTTTGAAGGATTATTATTCATTAAATAACATCCATTTTAGAACATGGCAGCCAGGAGGAACTTCTGGTAGTTATCACCTTAAATCTCAAAATGTTCATATTGAGCAATGTTTTTTTCTAATTCTATGCTTAAAACACAATCTGTACCATGTCATGTCTTATCTGCTCCACTTATAACTATGTCCACTATATTTTGCGGAAAAAAAGATTAAAATAAATGAAATACTGGTCGACTTACGGGCGGCCATCTGGAAATTGAAATGGCCGACTCAAAATCCTTTGAAAATGATTTCATCGAAACAAAGCTCATAAACGTGTTTGAAAGTCATTGAAAGATAATTTGTATCAGTTATAATTAGAAAGATATAAACAGAACTGAAAATAGTGGCGGCCATCTTTGAAATCCAAGATGGCTATTCCAAACGCATACATAAATGAATTCATTTGAACCGCTGTTACTTCAAATGTAGGTGTAGACGCAATAAGTAATCCAATATCTGCCATAATCAGGGAGATATTGCTGTTAACAAGTCAAAATTGGCGGCCATATTGGAATTCAATATGGCGGCCGTCAGGAGGGTCAGATTTTGGGATCTACCTAGGAAATCATTTGTATGGGTCTATACTACATGTGTGCCAAATTTGGTGCTTTCCTGAAAAAGTGAACGATCATATACCATATCTGCCTAACTACAAATAAAGATCGGTGATTCATGTTGCTAGATGAGTCAGTTATGTAATAGACTGGTATGTACAGGGTCATAAAAGTATGAAGGAAAAAAGTTTCGGCTGAACAAATGCGGGTATAGCATGCTTTATTAGAAACAACAATAACAAACAAAATTAAACAAAATAACAAGAGTACTTTTGCCAAAGCTTTCACGTAAATATGTATATATGTTGTGCCGATTTTAAGATTCTTGCCTAAATTCGAAATTGGGCATGCCCAATTTCGAAATTGGGCACGGAACTTTGCCCAATTTCGAAATTGGCCATCCATTTTCGAAATTATGATTCAGTAAGTTCCGTGTGTCATGCAGAACTATTTCTGTCGATCTTTTTCGACGATTTATTGATAATTGAATCATACAACGCCCGAAATGTTAATATTATTTACGGTTTACTGCGAAACTGTCATGCAGAAATATTTCTGTCGATTTATTCTCGTTTTTTCCTCACCGATTTATTAGTAATGAATCGAACAACGACATAATGATTATTTTAAGGTTTACTTTGATTTTTGATACTTCCTACGTACTCGTTGCTGCCGCGGATCCAGGATTTCTGTGATGGGGTTCGAATTTACAAATAGAGAGGTTCGTTTTCCCAAGTATTACACAGTTTTGACCGAATTTCTGCATTGAAATGAAATTATCAGTCTGCGGAGACAGTGGCATATCCAGAGGGGGGTGCGGGAGTCAAACGAACCTCCTCTGAATCCTAATTATTTCAATTTCATGTAAAAATCCAGTCAGAATTTTGTAATAATAAGAGAACGAACCACCTATTTGTAATTTCGAACCCCCTTACAAAGTCTGGATTCGCCGCTGAGAGGGGTTTCCTTTGAACCTCGAAAACTCCCCTACCCATTGGATACGCCGCTGCATTGTAAACGTGTACACCAGAATGTACAAACTTCATCTGCGGGTCCCAGTCGATATCAAAATCCAGTCTATTTCAAAACGAAAGTACAGTGCCATTCAAGGATAAACGAAACTTGTATCATGGTGTGTAGATATTTATCCACATGCGAGAAAGAAATACGGCAAAATTTTATCTGAATTTTCCGATAGAATTAGGTCACAGGATAAAATTAATGATGTCATTATGACGTTGCGAGGTCGTACTGTAAGCGGAATCATGCATACTTATTAAAATGATTATAATAGTATAAGATCCATTTCTCGCTCTGATTTTATTATCATTATTGTTCCAATGCAATTAAGCCGGGCATTAAATCAACAATTAACCAATCATTTATCTCTCATAAATCATATTTAATTTCAAATGTGATATACACTTTTGGAGTATTTTTTATCAATTTAAAAAGTGGGCCTTTTTTGAACTGGGCCTTTTTGGTCATTTACACTAGGGCTATGCATTTCTGGTTTCAGGGGATCAATTAGTTTGTCTAGGTTGGTCGCTTGTTCTGGCCGGCATGGTGGGAAGAATCGGCTTGTTCGGCTGGGACGGTCGCTAGTTCTGGCCAGCACGGTAAAAGGGTCGGTTTGTTCCTCTGGGTCGGTCGCTAGTTCTGGCCAGCACAGTGGGAAGGATCGGCTTGTTCGGCTGAGTTGGTTGCTAGTTCTGGCCAGCACTGTGCGAAGGATCGGTTTGTTCCTCTGGGTTGGTCGCTAGTTCTGGCCAGCATGGTGGGAAAGATTGATTTGTTCGGCTGGGTCGGTCAGTAGTTCTGGCCAGCATGGTGGGAAAGATTGACTTGTTCGGCTGGGTCGGTCAGTAGTTCTGGCCAGCACGGTGGGAAGGATCCGTTTGTTCCTCTGGGTCGGTCAGTAGTTCTGGCCAGCACAGTGGGGAGGATCGGCTTGTCCAGCTGAGTTGGTTGCTAGTTCTGGCCAGCACGGTGGGAAAAAATCGGTTTATTCCTCTGGGTCGGGCGCTGGTTCTGGAGAGCACGGTGGGAAGGATCTGCTTGTTCGGATGGGTCAGTCGATAGTTCTGGCCAGCACGGTGGGAAGTATCGGCTTGTTCAGCTAGGTCAGTCGCTAGTTCTGGCCAGCACGGTTGGAAGTATTGGCTTGTTCAGATGGGTCGGTTGCTAGTTCTGGCCAGCACGGTGGAAAGGATCGGCTTGTTTGACTGGGTTGGTCGCTTGTTCTGGCCAGCACGGTGGGAATGATCAGCTTGTTTGACTGGGTCGGTCGCTAGTTCTGGCCAGCACGGTGGGAAGGATCGGCTTGTTCGACTGGGTCGATTGCTAGTTCTGGCCAGCATGGTGGAAAGAATCGGCTTGTTCACCTGGATCGGTTGCTAGTTCTGGCCAGCACGGTGCGAAGTATCGGCTTGTTCGGCTAGGTCAGTCACTAGTTCTGGTGGGAAGAATCTGCTTGTTCGGATGGGTAGGTCGCTTGTTCTGGCCAGCACGGTGGGAAGGATCTGCTTGTTCGGATGGGTCAGTCGATAGTTCTGGCCAGCACGGTGGAAAGTATCGGCTTGTTTGGCTAGGTCAGTCGCTAGTTCTGGCCAGCACAGTGGGAAGTATCGGCTTGTTCGGATGGGTCGGTCGCTTGTTCTGGCCTGCACGGTGGGAAGTATCGACTTGTTCGGCTAGGTCAGTCGCTAGTTCTGGCCAGCACGGTGGGAAGTATCGGCTTGGTCGGATGGGTCGGTCGCTTGTATTGGCCAGCACAGTGGGAAGTATCGGCTTGTTTGGCTAGGTCAGTCGCTAGTTCTGGCCAGCACGGTGGGAAGGATCTGCTTGTTCGGCTAGGTCAGTCGCTAGTTCTGGCCAGCACGATGAGAAGGATCTGCTTGTTCGGATGGGTCGGTCGCTTGTTCTGGCCAGCACGGTGGGAAGGATCTGCTTGTTTGGATGGGTCGGTCGATTGTTCTGGCCAGCACGGTGGGAAGGATCTGCTTGTTCGGATGGGTCGGTCACTAGTTCTGGCCATCACGGTGGGAAGTATCGGCTTGTTCGGCTAGGTCAGTCGCTAGTTCTGGCCAGCACTGTGGGAAGGATCTGCTTGTTCGGATGGGTTGGTCGCTTGTTCTGGCATGCACGGTGGGAAGTATCGGCTTGTTCGGCTAGGTCAGTCGCTATTTCTGGCCAGCACGGTGGGAAGGATCTGCTTGTTCAGATGGGTCGGTCGCTTGTTCTGGCCAGCACGTTGGGAAGTATCGGCTTGTTTGGCTAGGTCAGTTGCTAGTTCTGGCCAGCACGGTGGGAAGGATCTGCTTGTTCGGATGGGTCGGTCGCTTGTTCTGGCCAGCACGGTGGGAAGTATCGGCTTGTTTGGCTAGGTCAGTCGCTAGTTCTGGCCAGCACGATGGTCTGCTTGTTCGGATGGGTCGGTCGCTTGTTCTGGCCAGCACGGTGGGAAGTATCGGCTTGTTCGGCTAGGTCAGTCGCTAGTTCTGGCCAGCACGGTGGGAAGTTTCGGCTTGTTCGGCTGAGTTGGTCACTAGTTCTGGCCAGCAGGGTCGGAAGGATAGGTTTGCTCAGCTGGTTTGGTCGCTTATTCTGGCCAGCATGGTGGGAAGGATCGGCTTGTTTGGCTGGGTCGGTCACTAGTTCTGGCTAGCATAGTAGGGAGGATCGGCTTGTTCGGCTGTTTTGACAGTTTGGCCTCTACAGCTTATGCAGGGAAAAATGCAGGGAAAAATGCTGAATATGGTATTTTTCACAGAAAGGGATTCCCCTGTTTAAATGGTTTTACAATCAGCTCACTATTTTGAGTTAGTTATCTTCAAAGTCTAAACGAAATTAGAACATATCAAATTAATTAACATAAGTATGCAGATCTATGGTAGATTCACATATATTTAGCAGATGAAAAGCTTCATAATAAATCTTGTTTGCTTTAAAAGAACCATTTCTAAAATTTCGATATTTCACTTTAAGTAAGTCAAACCATTTTAATTTCGGTGGTTAGAAAGCCCAAAGCAATGGATCTAATTCAGGCTCCGAAAAAATATGGAACTGCAACTTTTTGAATAAATAAATGAAATCGAGTGTAGATATGATTTTTATGGCAATATTATCTATAAATTTGATGTCCTGCTGAACGTGTAAACGTAAAAGCAGAGACATATAATATAATGTTTATCTATGTCTCTGATAAAAGATAAGGTGCGAATTGCTTAGGGTACGAATCAACTTCCGCGCAAACGGAAGAAGAATGTTCCGTATGTTCTGTTCGGTACGGAACTTTAGCTGTTCCGTACCGAACTTTTATTGGACTAAAAACGGCTTAAAATGATTTTGTAAGTGCTAACTGTGATACCTCCCTAAAAACGGATATTTTGAAGATGAGTTCTGCACAGAAAATGGCCCGATATACCGTAAACTAATTATAAATAAGCTATTTCGCCGAGTTTCGAAATTAGGCAAATGAGTTCTGCAGGGATTTGCCGAATTTCGAAAATAGGCAAAAACGAAAATCGGCACAATATATATACATACATAAATGTTTTGCGGGGGTGTATTATTTTACATTGAAATAGTATGCACGGCAGCTGATACAATGTATATATGGATCTTGATCAGCTCATTTAGCTCGCATAGTTTATTCTGATAGTTTCTATTCATTATCACATAATTTTACGTTAAGAGCTAATATTTAAAGATGTCAAAAACTGTTATGAGTGATTTAAGTTGAAATAGAAAAGGTGGAATTAAAAACTTGACCTCTGCCTCGTAATTTTGCTTGACCTCCAGTTTCTACATTATGAATTGTATTTTTGCGATTTATGAAGCATACTTAATATTCCTACCTTTAAGTTAGAACGGAAAGACTTTGTAGGAATATAATTATCATAATCGATACTTACTGAGAACAAGAGTAGCTACAAGTAATTGTGTGGGGAAAATAGTGGGTTTCAGCAATGTGTACATATATAAGTTGTTACACACTAGAAGGCATATAACAGAATATCATTGTGTGGCAAGTTTTAAACATAAGAGGGAAAAGGAGAAAAATGCTGGGTTTCAGCAATTTCTCATTTTCTCTCAATATTTTCTATGACTACATTTTATATTTAATCTACAACATGTACACATCAAAGATGTTACACACTAGAAGGCATATAACATAATATTTTTGTATGGCAATTATTCAATATAAGCGAGAAAATGAGAAAAATGCTACGTTTCATCAGTTTCTCCCTTTCTCTCAATAATTTCTAGAGTTACATTTTATATTCAATCCACAACATGAAAACACCAAAATTGTTTCACACTAGAAGGCATAGATCTATCACAAAGTATAATTGTGTGGCAAGTATTAAGAATAAGAGGGAAAAGGAGAAAATGCTGGTTTTCTAAAGCTACATTATATATACAATCTACAACATGAATCAATAAATCAAAGATGTTACACACTATAATAATGGAATATAGCTTAGTCAAATTGTTTGGCAATTATATAATGTTTCGCAATATAAGAGGGAAAAGGAGAAAAGGCTGGGTTACAGCAATTTGTCCCTTACTCCCAATATTTTCTAGAGCTATATTTCATATCTAATCTACAACGTAAATACATTAAAGATTTTACACAGTTAATGGAATATAGCTAGGTATAATTGTGTGGCAATTATTAAATATAAGAGGGAAAAGGAGAAAATGATGGGTTTCAGCAATTTCTCACTTTCTCTCAATATTTTCCATGACTACAATTTATATTTCATCAACAAAATGAATACATCAAAGATGTTACGTATTAAATGACATTTAACAAGGTATAATTGTGTGCCAATTATTAAATACATGAGGGAAAAGGAGAAAGCGCTGGGTATCAGCAGTTTCTCTCTTTCTCCCAATATTTTCTAGAGCTACATTTTATATTTAATTAACAACATGAATTCATCACTAAATGGAATATGGCTAAATTTAATTGTGAAGCAATTATTAGATATAAGAGGGAAGAAGAGAAAAGTCTGTGTTTGCATTGTGGGGCAATTATTAAATATAAGAGAAAACTCCACCACCCAAACCTTTGCAACAACTTCATATTCCTGTGCCACAAGATTTTTTTTTAATTTGATTTTATTGGGGTTTTACGCCGTCTTCAAGTTCTATGGTCATATCGCGGCGGCTGGAGCACCTAACCGTGGGTTCCTGGTGTTTCTCGCACCAGTACAAACACAATATCCAAACCGAGCCTCCAGCTGCTCTCTCACATAGATGATTCACATCCATTGGTGAGAGACAAATGACTTTTGTCAAATGTCAGAATGGATACCGGCCGAGCCGGTGTTCGAACTCGAGACCCCTGGATTGACAGACTCCGACGTAACCGACTGAGCTATCCGGGCTCGGCTTGTGCCACAAGAGGTCGCATTGCGAAAAAAGTTCTTTCTCTGCGACGAAGATGTCAGGCTTTTAGTCAAGCTTTAGGTGGGCACACTCGTTATTAACTGATCTGACCCCTCTCTATCAGAAATAATCAAATTTTATTCCAATGTGTTTCCATCTTTTGAATTTTATGGAAATAGATATATCAACGAAAATGAATTCGCATTACAAAGCATTAATGTGACCCGTCACGCTAACAGGGACCTTATCCGAACTCAAAAAATCCAAATTTTGACAAACTTGTCAGAGCCAGCACAGGTTAACAAGACACTGTATGCGAAAAATGAACATATAGTAAGCTAGGGAAACCATTCTGGATTTAGAAAATTACACAAATGTGAAAAGTGTCGGCCCTAGTCTGGCTGCGCGGACTGCGCAGACTGACTAGGGTCGATATTTTTCACACATCCGATAAGACCCCTTTTAGCGTGATGGGTCACATTTGTCTATGTTTCCATCATATCAGCGAATGAAGTACCTCTGCAGAATTAAATGTACTCAGTATATGACCCCCACCCCTAACAATTGTAATCGGATTCATTGTACAAAAAGAATTTAAAACAGAGAATAAGATTAGCGGGGTGAAATAATAATAATAATAATAATAATAATAAGAAGAAGAAGAAGAAGAAGAAGAAGAAGAAGAAGAAGAAGAAGAAGAAGAAGAAGAAGAAGAAGAAGAAGAAGAAGAAGAAGAAGAAGAAGAAGAAGAAGAAGAAGAAGAAGAAGAAGAAGAAGAAGAAGAAGGAGAAGAAGAAGAAGAAGAAGAAACAAACAAACAGATAACCCCTCTTATCTGTAAAACTAAAAAAATATTAAAATATTATATTTAAAACCAAAAATACCTGCAATAATTGGGGTTCCAACTCTTCAAGAAAAACTGTGATACAGCGGCATTGAATAATGGAATTCAAAGCATTTTATACTTATACAGAAACCCCACCCATGGTACCCCACCAGGCTTATTAAAAACGCACCTGTGAACTTACTAATTAGCATTACGTCGCTTTTCTTCGTAAACATTGTAACTGTAGTTACGACGTTTTTGAACAATAGCAACGGATTTGAGTGCATTTCCATCCACAAACCGTAATTGGTTTTGAAGTCTGTAATAGATTAAGCTTTGGGAATTATTGGGTGAAAAGAAGACAAACATATTATTCTTTCCTACCTATATTTATTTCTTCTCAAAAAACAATTACATTTATGATAACATTAAATTATACTTAAATGTTCCCCATACCAGTGAAATTTCGAACCGACGCCAGTGCATAAATTAAGGTTCGGGAACTATGATACATGTAGCTGTAATGTAATCACAATTCAGCTACAATTCAAACATGCCTGATAGGGACCCATGCTAGGTTGTTGGAGGTAAAAGACAGGTGCCATTTTTAAAGTGACATTTCACATTCATTTCATTTTTTAAAAGTATGTTTTGATGCAAAGATTGTTTAATCTAATGGGTAGAAATGCTATTAGGTTTTTGAAGTTGTTATTTATAAGCGAAAAATACGCCTTTAATGTTGAGACAGAACCGACAAATTCTGTATAAATCTGAACTGTTGTCCACAACAATTTGTTTAATCTTAGCACAAAAATATATATTTCTCGTAAATGGTTCAATATTTTGGCTTGAAATTTTCAGAATTTTCATGAGAAAAGATGTTCTCTCAGATAGAATAGAAATAAAATTTATGTAAAAATAATTGTGAAATGTCACTTTAAAGTGGCATGCATTTTGTAATTGAGATTGCTAACTATGGTATTTATATTCTGCAAGGATGTCACAAATATTTGGTCATTGTTTGCATGCTCAGATATCCACATCACGGTGGATAATCACGTGACTCGGGATATAAGAAAATCATCAATATTTTTGTTAATATTTGACCAATTTAATTCAGTTTGAAGCAGAGAAGGTGAGAAATTACCAGGAATAAGCTGGACGTAGTGGATTTTGTGAAAAATTAACTGATAAAAAAGTTATTAAAGATCAATCAATATTTTGGTTGATCTTCAAAAACTTTTTTATCATCTTACTTTTCAAAAATCTACCGGGTCTATCTAATGCGTGGCGTCTGCTTATCTCCTCTGCTTCAAACCGAATTCGTATTGGTCCCGTATTAACAAAATGTATTGAAGATTTTATGAAATCATTGTATCACGTGATTGTCCAATGTGAACATGGTGTTCAAAATTGATGGTTTTATTTTTTATTATACATTCAGGAGAAAAAATGGTTTGATATGAATTAAGTTATCGTGAAAAACATAGAAATGTAAAGTTTAAAAGTTCAAATATACAAATCTGTTTTAAACCATCACAAATCATGCAACAAATTAACCCTTTCCCAAACAAGACCTGGTTTTGACGTCCCTAGTAGAAAAGGCTTGGAAAAACATTGAGACAAAAGAAGAAACTGCTGATAACCAGCAGTTTCTCCTTTTGTCTCAATATTTTCTATGCCATATTTTATACAAATCCTATCTTTAATAACATCCATTTTGTCATTTGTGGCAGTTTTTGAGGTGGACCTCCCTAATTTTTTGTCGTTTGGGAAAGGGTTAAATAACCTGACTGGCATGATCATCACAACACTTCAATGTAGTGCTAAGAACAACAAAGCCTTTCGAACTAGATGTTGAGGCACAAAATACCGTGAGCACCACAAAGTTATGCTCATTCGAGCAGCTATATGGCGTACCAAATTGGTCAAAAGTCTATTTAGAGCGTGCACGCATATAAAATGTACGCGTCGACACGTAAAATTTATGCGTCGACGCGTATATTTACGCGTCGACGCATAACATTTACGCGAGCATTTCAACTGCTTGCGTAAATGTACGCGTCGACGTGTATTTTATCTATTAACCAATCAGATCCTTTGTTTCATCCATCAATTTTACGGTATAAAGGGAAAGGTTTCTAACCGCCTCTCCCATTAGCCAGCCTCGGTTTCACATTTGTTTCTCCTGCTCGCGTAAAATTTACGCGTCCACGCATATTTTTCAACTGCTCGAGTAAATTTTATGCGTCGACGCGCATATTTACGCGTCGACGCATAAAATTTACGCGAGCAATTGAAAATATATGCGTCGACGCGTATATTTTGTGTGTGCACGCACTATATAGACTTTTGACCCATTTAGTACGTCATACAGCTAAGCTCGACATTTGCAACCGAGCCCAAACTTACCTTAAATTTAACGCGAGGACTAACAATGCCTCGGGAGCTGGTTATTCTTTCGTTGGACATGGCTGGATTAATGCATTGTTTGTTGCATCCTTTTTCCAACCATAGTTTTCTGGGTAGAGATGACTGCGCTTTAATCTCATTGTTCTAGACAATGCATTGGAACACTGTTTGTTATAAAGCTTCCATAAGGGATGCGTTTGCTGGTAGCAATCTCTCTGACTCTGCTTGTTTACGTCGAAACATAATTTTTCGCGTAAACTCTTGTTTAATTGGAAAAGGTTTATATTCTGTCTGCTATTTATTAGTCAGTTAACCAGCTACCAAATTCAATGAAATTGAATAAGTAAGACAGATCAAGAGTGCCGAAATAATGGTTTGGTACCCTTTTTGTATGATCAGTCACATTAGAAAGCAAACATGTAATGATGTTATGGTTGTGTGCAGAAACTTGTCGGATTGTGATATGCCAAATCTAAAATCTCGATCTCAAATAAAATTACGTTATTCAATTTTAAAAAGTTATACGTGAGAACTTTTGCTGGGTGTATGTATTGGAAAACACAAATCGATAATTGAGACCCGTCACGCTAATTTGGACCTTATCGGATGTGTGAAAAATATCGACCCTAGTCAGTCTGCGCAGTCCGCCCAGCCAGACTAGGGCCAAAACTTTTCACTTGTATGTATTTTTCTAAATCTGGAATATTTTCCCTATCTTACTATATATGTTCATTTTTCGAATACAACTATGTACCGAGTCTGACAAGTTTGTCAAAATTTGGATTTTTTGGAGTTAGGATAAGGTTCCTTTTAGCATGACGGGTCATATCCTGTCAGAATATTGTAAATACTAAATTGATGTTTCTGGCTTGAAAATAAAGCATTGTCGCAAATTGAAAACTTAATTTCATTGGATTACTATCATCTGCTATTGAACAACAAATAAACATTTTTTAAAAAAAATCGGGAGGGTAAATGCACTGTTCTTTTGTATTTTATGAAGCCAAATAATAGTACAGGCCCGTAGGAATACGGTGTCTAGGGGGCTAAGCCACCTCCCAAAGTTGGCCAAATATGCCAAATTTTCTTAATTTTACACTGAAAATTTTGGGAAAATCCAAATTAGCCCCCCCAATATTCAGGACAAGGGCTTTAGCCCTCCCCCTATGAAATTGCTTCCTACGGGCCTGTAGTAAATAAGTTTCTACCATTTCAAAATTCTAAAATTGTCCTTATGTTGAAAGTATTGAAATAATAGACATTTTCTCATAGGCGACAATGCAAAGTTTAACACCCCCAACCCCCTTGATCCATTTTTTAAAAGAAATAAAATGTAAAAGTGTTTTTATTTGACAATGTCATAGAGACTTTGACTTTCATAAAGATCTATCAGCTGGCAGTGTTTTTACCAATTACAGCCATTATACTTCCACAACTTCAATTTTAACTTTCTACACGACAACAATTTGTTTGGCTTTACTAACTTGAATGGTGTTGCAGACTACAAGATGGATGTAGATAAAGAAGGAATTTTCGTACAATGTAGCAGAATAACGTCTATTCAAAAGGAGCTAATTTATAAGCCATTCCTACAAAAGGATGCCAAACAAGTGCTTAGGGGTGTCAAACAAGTGCTTGTTTGGTAAATGCTTATACAACCACATTGTCCACACGCATTGAAAAGAATTAGATATATTTCACAATATAAGCTAAATTCACGCTGTGGCTGATAGATCTAGTTACATTCGCGACATGCAGCCAACACGAAATATCCATTTTTAAAAAGACCTGCGACAAACCAATTTTCTGATACACATGTATCGCACTTGTAACCTTGTCAAAACAGCGGATCATCTCGCTTCTTCTAAACTAAAACCTCGTAACTGCAGCTTGTTTAAAGCTGCAGTTACGAGGTTTTTGTTGGGAAGCGAGGATGTGCGAATCCTGCTTTTAAGAGGATGGTAACAAGTACGATTAAAAACGGTAAGCTTTTTTAGCAATTTCCAGACAAGATGTGGGTCCCATTTTATTTACGCATAAAATTAATACCTATTGAAATTCCATGCACATTTTGTGAAAACTGATTTTTGTGGACTTCAAGTGCAGATGGTCCCCTAAAATTTATATCATAATGGAAGATAATATACTATTTTCAAAGTCAGAAACATTTATAATTCACTGATTATCAATTTACATGGTGGGAAATGTGCATTATGGGATGGGTAACAAGTATGATCAATTTAGCCCTGATTCGGTTAAAAAAATTTAACAACTTTCTTGCGTCAATGTTTTGTTGCATGTACCTCCGCCTTACTCAGCCTTTTCCTCAGTTTGTTAACTCCTTGAACATTTAAAAAAATGGTGCCTACCGACCAGAAAAATAAACGACATTTTTCGGTTCGGTTGGGCTTGATTTTTTGGGAGACGGATTTTGAAGTTAGTTATACATGCATATTTTCATTGTACACATGTAGCACATGCGTTTGTCAGTCCGTCTATGCACAGATCCATCCGTAAATCATTATAATTATGATTCCTTCGAAGAATTTTTTTGAACCAGAATGTCCTTTAATGCGGAAAATATTGTTGTTTACTTTGTTTTCACTCTAAAAGCCTTAAATATCGACCAAATCAAGACAATACTTGCACAAGATGTTGGTGACCATTAAAGCTACGTTTTAATTAAAGACGTTCTTTTATAAATTTCACTTTTATTTCTATCTAAAAGAGCATTTATTCTATGAAAATTCTAAAATTTCAAACTTAAGTATTGCGCCGTTTACGAGATTTATTCTCCTAAATGTAAACAAGTTGATGTGTACAGCAATTTTAAAATGCAAATAGAGTTTTTCTTTTTCGATAGCATTTAAACGCATTAGAATAACCGATCTTGGCACCAAGATATGAAATGGGAACGCTATTCAAATATTTTACTAAATTTTTGATGAAGTGAGAAAAAGATTTCGAACTACATAACTGATACAGTCTTATCTTTACGTTGCATTACATTCCATATCGTGACTAATATTATCGAATAATGCTTTAGTGAAATCTATGAAAATGCAATAAAACCATCCTCTCCTTTTACAAAGATATTTTTGAAATTATCACATTACTTTGAATATATCACCGACATTACAGTAATTCTTTCGGAAACCAGCTTCGTCTATTACGTTAAACGTATCACACCAATTAGTAAGTGAACAGTTCATGATATCAACAAATATTTTACACATGAAATCTATAATGAAATCCTACGATAATTATCCGGGTTCCCATTCTTATGTATTGGAGTGAAAATATTTTACAATCAAAGTACTGAAAGTACTGTTGGCAAGCAAATTTGCTGATTATGTCTAAAGGCCTTTCTAGTTGTTAGCAATATGAATTACACGGAGTTGGATAAAAGTAATTAATTGAATTTGATTCTTTAGAAAGTTACAAAATACAAATTATGAAAGGATAATGTCTGTTCCATATCAGCAAAATATGCTGAACAAAAGAGAAAACTTTTCGCTGCAAGATTTCTTGTTTCTGAAAAAGTATCGAACTAAAAGCCTGATTTTATTTTTACAATATTTCCATGGCATTCGGCAATCGTTTTGTCGAAGTTTCATTGCCTTGTCTCCTTTAATGTCAAAGTTACGGCCCTTAATGCATTTACAGCTAATTTCATCTAATGCCACATACGCGCGATAAACGATTCATTATTTTTACGGAATTGGTCATATCCGGGTTGCCAAAAAAAACCCACAAAACATCTCTCTTATCACTTGTAGCAAGCTCTAAAATAAAGGTCTAATCTGTCAATTTTGTCAATTACCCCCCTTTGACATAAACAAATAGGGAATTTAAAATGTTTGATATTCATAAATTGCACACCTGAAAAACAGACCCCTGTCACACTTAAAGGGTCCGTTTTTCATCCCCATAATTAAGATCAACAAAACGTTTAGTGTTTGGCACAACCAAGTCAATGAACGATGCGAAACACATTCATTTGATTTCTTTACTTGTTGAATTTAGAAGAAATATGACAAGCAATGTATGTGTAAAGTTTTCACTTTTGTTCAGTATATACTCCGTAAATATTGACCTGAACCTGATGAATATGTAATGAGAAACTGTGATTCGAAATAATCACTCTTCTACGTATATTGACACGAGGAGCACGTGCAGAATACAAGTCCCAATGCTTATGGAAACTATCGACTCTGCTCGACAGCGAGGAGTGCTGGCGAGTATTGATTATTTCGCATCACAGTTACTCATTACATATTCAACAGGTTCAGGTCAATATTTACGGAGTATACTATGGTAGGTTCTATAAAGTGTCTATGGAAAATCCAATTGCCGAAAACATAGTGCTGTTTTAATTCATTTCGGGCACTAATTTTCAATAAACTGTTATAAGAAAATGATGTAGAAAGCAAGAAATTCGAAGGCATGTGGTCTTGGGTCCTCTCCTAACAGGGACTGGGAGAGCAGAGCCTCCTATCCGGGGGCCGAGTTCTCCTAGCCAAAAACGACTATAAGGCATTCTAGCACTCTATATATTCTCCTATACCCAATGTCATGTTCTGAAGTAGGTTTTCTTGTATAATAGACTAGTGCGACAGGTCACGGTTCATAAATCTATTTGATGTATGACGTGAACTTTTGCAAAATTCGGTACAATGGTTTCCACTAAGACCCCCCCCCCCCCACACACACACACAACAGCCTCCGGAAGTCGTCCTTACAGGCAAAAGGCGAAATTTTTAAACTGGGAACGGTTGACTGTAAATCAAATAAAATAACCATCTTACCGGCTATCAACGAATTCATTCAATTTCATAGTTTTGTTCCACTTAAAACTTCTCTTTATCACTGTATATTGAATGCACGTGCGCTTAATCGCTGTATATTGAATGCACGTGCGTCGTCATCGATTTCTCCGCATTTTTTGGGAGCCTCGTTTTGAAAATGTCGATTTGTTACTATTTTTAGTAACAATTCACATGTATACAATGTTAATTTCCCATAAACCCATTGTTTTCCTCCGGAAGTTAATCAGAGTCTTCTCTGATAAAAATTCGCTCTTCGATATTTGGATGTCGCTATTTACATCAGAGCGCTGTCCGATTCAAAAACAAAAGAAAATTCCGACACAAGTTATGTCGCTGTTTCGGAATTTTTTTTGTGTTTGACTGGGACAGCGTTCCGTTGTAAATAGCGACATCCAAGTATCATCGAGCGAATTTTCATCAGAGAAGTCTCGGATTACCGGAAGTGTTCTGCGGGTACGGACTAAAAAATAAATGAAAGGAGTTTATACCCTAATTAGAATGCATTTGATCTCTGAAAACTACATGTCTTACTTGCTAAAACATGTGTTCCGTCACTACTTTATCCCTTTCCCAAATAAGACCGGGTTTGACAGCCCGTAAAGAAAATGTTCGGGGGAATATTGAGATGAAAGAAGAAACTGCTGATAATCAGAATTTTCTACTTTAACCTCGATATTGTCTTTGGTATTATCTACAAATAGTTCTAATTTTATCTAGATGTATACCAATTTTGTCGTCTGCTACGGCTTTTTTTTATTTTGACCAATCTGAAATGTTTCTATTTGGGAAATGGTTAACATACCAACAATGTAAATTGATTTGATTCTATGTAGGCCTTTTCATCTAGATCTATATCTATAGATTAAAAAGTTAACACCGTTTTTTAAACCAAATGGTGAAAGGATTGCTAGTCTGATTTCTATGCATTTTGAGCATATCATCACATATTCTGGTTTCCCAGATTTCTACTTTCGCTTTGAAATGCCTAGCTACACGCGAATACTAGCAAGGCCTATTAGACAAGATGTCTATGCCATTAACCTTAAAATACCCACTTAGTTGATCAATCAATTATTGTGAACGCGATTAAATGCATTGCTTATCGAATATCATTGTTTAGTTTCGGACGTTAAAACGTGTAAGAATTTGGGCATAGAAAGATTCTAAAAATAGACGTGTCCTAGTTCCTATTTTTAGCGCTTGAAGTGGGTCGCATATTTCATAGTTCAGTTAACTTGACTGACCCATTTTCAACGAAAGATATTGGACTGGCTATTGAACCGTAATGAAAGCAAATTACTACGTGATCGTTTCTCCTCTTTTAACAAATGTTTAATTGGATGTTTCATCATCGGTCACACAATTGAATATCTTATGTATAACTATAGAATTCAATATTGAATATTCGAAAGGTTGTTCTTGTCATTGATCTTTGCTTTTGATAGAACTATTTATAGTGAGGAGGACCGGGAGATGTGTGGTATGCAGAGAATGGTAAAGTGCAGAGAAACACGACTGCAAAGAAAAGCAAATTTTGCAAATCTGCTTCCCAAAAACGGAGTTATGATATATATTTTACAAAAAAAAAACAACAAAAAAAAACGGACACATCACCCTAGCTTCTTATCACAGCTAGTCCTTTTCTTTGGTCTTATGAAGTCAAAGTTAATATAGCCCGGTAAAAAGTTTACAAAATTAGCCTACTTACAATAGTGCCCCATGTTTCGCAAAATCCTATAATGTCATAGGGGGGAGGGGGTCCATAAGGCCGTTTTCCTGGGACCCAAATTTTCCAATGATATTTTAGTACAAATAGATACATAAAGGGGACGTGTTTTATAAAAGATCCGCCAATCTCGGTTTTTTAAAGTTTTGTTTGCTTATCTTTACGTCGTTACTCGAATGATTTTCGAGAAAATAAAGATCGGCAATTTACGCAAAATCGCCACGAAGTGACGTCATACATTGACTTGACTCCGCCCCCAATCTAGAGCATGAGTTTTCTGACAAAGATAAAGTGTGCGACTTTTCTGTCATAAAGCGAAGTCTCAGTTTTTATCCATTTCTCGATCGTCAGAATAATACAGACAAACTTTAACCGTTCTCTGGCACATTCCTTCAGTCACTAACGACATATTCTTTGACTGTTTTAACATTTTTTCTAACTTTTTCTAAGGATGAATTCCGTGTTTTGAGTATCGATTGGGGAAGTCGCTTTATGACAGAAAAGTCGGACTTTTAACTTTGTCAGAAATCTCAAGATTTCGGGGAAATTTGCCGTTTTTCCCGCCATGACGTCAATATTTGGCCGGTATGCCGTCATAACTTCAAATCGGAAGTTTAGCGTTGTTTCATCGGTAAAGATCGGAAAAGACCAAAATATCCAATTTAAAAGACGAAATAAAAACTCTTCTAATGTTTGAAAATTGTAGAAACTTTGATATTTTGTTATTAGAAAGGAGGTTTTTCGACACAATAGTTTAATTTTGCCAATCAGCGTACACTTTAAAGTAGGTGGAATATGGGTGTATTATTGGGGGCCATAGGGCGGGCCAGGCCCCTTTTCTAAATTATTGGGGGCCTGTCCCCCCTTCCCCTCTCTTCCTACGCCTATGCAAGTTTTGAGTTCATACAGTGTTGCATGGACTCATTTACCCGCTTGCATCTATAGATCTAGTCCTATTTCTAATCCCAGACGCTTTAAATTTGACAATTTGAAGTTTTCTGAGCGTCCGTGGACAAGCGTCAGATAAACCAAATTAAGCCATGTCAGTGTCTTAATATTTTGACACGCTTGCATCCCGATCGGCTCAGCCTAGCCCATTCTGTTCACCCGATCAAAATTTAGAGATCGAGTTTGATCTCTAGGCTAGAGACTGCGAAGAAGTCATTCCATCTGGTTTGATAACTGTTAACCGATTACCAGACGGAAAACTTTTGGACTGTTCCAATTTGAAAGGTGTTGCAGTTAGAAATATTTCCATTTTTGATTAGAAAACGTTGTGGGAAATGAAGACATTTCTTGTCACCAGCAATTTCTTCAGTTTCCACTATGTTTTCAAAAGATATTATCTTGTAGGAGTCAAAAAAGTCATTGTGTGGTTATGGGTTAAAGCGCTCGACCTAAGGTAGTCCAACCCTAATGAGATTTACGCGACGTCGGATTTGTTCGTGGAACGTATTTAACGTGCGTTAAGTAGATCTATCCGAACCTATTCGGGCGACGTCGTATAATATTACGTGGTGGAGCTTTCCACCGCCGAACGTTTACGACGTCACCCGAATAATTCCGACGTCGCGTGAATCTGATAAGGGGTGAACTACCTTACGTTGATCGTGTTTTGACGTCCAAAATCGAAGGGCGTTGGAACTGGGAAGACGTTTAGGCAATAGAGAAAAATGCTTAAATCAGCTTTTGCTTCAATATTTCAATGTTAGATTTATCCATTTTGTTGTCTTCAGTAGCTTTTGAATGGGGCTACACTACAGTTTTGCCGGGGAAATGGTTAGATCTAAGACTAACACGGAGTTTAGATTTGCTGAATTCTACTTGTCATTGATGGGCAGCAGTTGCGTAGTCAGACATTTTGTAATGCGTATTGTCGAATCCGTTTGACGCATTCTGACGCCCCAAAACAGGAAAGCTCTGGAAAATATTGTGGAAAATGAAGAAATTGCTAGTGACCAGCAATTTCTTCATTTCCCACAATGTTTTCTTTCCAGAGAGACCAGAAATATGCAATTACACTCACTTTAAAGTATTCGCACACTAATGAACGTCAAAATTCATCGGCAAAATAATGTCATCGGTGTATGCCTTTTACTTTCAGGTAAGTTAAAGATAATGAGGTTTGACATTCTTGTTTTTGGTCTTCCACCTCTCTCACCTCTTGAGGTATTTCTTTCTGTAGACTGGCTTTGGTCTCTTTCTCTATTTCTTCCTTCAAATCAGGCTTCAATGTATGGACTTCCTTCTTGATATTTTCACCTAAGTTGTCCCTCATGTGGGTGAACTGGTTTTCTAAGTTTGTCATTCTTCTGTCAGTTTTCTCATCTATAGAACGAAGATGTGCATGTAGGTTTGACATACTCACCCAGTACTTTAAGTGGCTCAAAAGCCATCAATTCTGATGAAAAGTGTAATGTAGTATAGAGTACACAGGTTTTGGGAAGTAGCACTAAAGGAAGAGACTGTACTTGGAAAGTTTTGTTTGCAGTTGTTGCAGGTCCATTGAAAGTTGTGTGTTGTGTCTTCTGCAAGAGATTTCGCCAAGGAAGGAGATATGTTAGTACAACTCATACAAAATGTAAGCTCACATACATTGCAGTTGATAGTTTCAACATTTTGGTCTATAATTTTGTCACATTTTGGACACGTATTGCTAGCTCCGCTGGGTCGTTTTAGTATTGGTGTTGATGTAATTTGCCGGTATGCCATTTTGATGTTGCTAATGACAGGGCTTCCCTATCTTATTTTGAATGTGTTGATATGTTTCTAGGTTTTGTTTTTTATTTCTTTTTCTGTATTTATGTAGGAATTTCGACAGGGCTTCCCTATCTGATTCCGATTTTTGGTGCGATTTTTCCTGACAGGTAGGCGATGATAGAAATGGTGACTCGACGATAATTCTATCTTGATCACTATTGTTTTTGATTTTTGGTTTACAGACAGGGCTTCCCTATCTGACCTTTTGCACAGCAAAAGTAGTACTAAAAGCCAATGTTAGCCTCAAAGTCCCTAAAGGAGCTTACACAATTACTGTTTAGCTGTATTTCACAGAAAGGCAATTGTTATGTTAAGTCTTTTAAGACAGGGCAATCCCTATCTATTAGTCTCGGGCACCAATTAATGTAATGAGCATTATTTAAGTTCATGGTAAACATTTCCTTTCAATGCTAATTCCTGTACACGTTACGGTAATATTTCTTTTATTCATAAATACAAGGCTATCCCTATCTGGAAATAAACATTTGAAAAGAAACACTGCAGTAAAGTTTTTTTTACATATATTTATTTACACACATAATAAGTCTATTTCTTATTACAGTTAGACAGAGCAGTCTCTATCTAGATAAACCTCTAACACACTTGCTGTATTCAGTCCATGTGAAGTACATGTTTAATTATAAGTTAATTGTTGAATATTTTCAATAACACACTAATTATTGTTTTTCAAATAAGACAGGACTGTCCCTCTCCTTATTAATTTCCATATAAAAGGGAAAAGAAGTTTTGCTATTCTCATTTGTATAAATTTACACACTATTTTTCACTTTTAAACTATTTAAACAGACCGCAGTGTCAAATGTTCAAATTTTCTTACAAGACAGGGCAATCCCTATCTGTTAATTGCAAATTTTCAATAGTTTTATTATTTTGCGCACATATTTACTATCAAGAAGAATATTAATCTCTGTATTTACAAAAAATGTTAATTTGTAGACAGGGCAGTCCCTGTCAGTACAGCAGATGGCTGATCTATGCGGTATTTAACTTTTAGTATTTTGTGTAGCCATAGATTGGAAAACAGTCTATCAGGATGTACGCCATCTCTGTACAGATTGAAGTTTTTCCTGTATCTAACTCTATACGAATGTCTGTCTTTGCAAGACCTAATTAAGTCTTGCGCTAACTTGGGGCTTCTGAATGTGTTTAACGAATCAATCCTAGTATTCAAATTGTCAATAGCCCTGTGCAAATTTCTGTCTTGTTCGTAAAAATGAGATAAGTAGTAACAACTGTGACGTCTATTCCATTCTATAAAGCTATTTTAAAGTATGGTACATTTAAGAAAACCACAATGGCGTTTCTGTTGCTCCTAATATTTGCTGATTTTAAATAGATGTATTTAACGAATAATCTGATGACTACTTCATCTGGATCTTCTTTCAAATAAATGATACCATTTACTTTGTATGTTAATTCGCATGCACCCAGCCAAATAAAAACTGTTGGGTTATTCGCCAACGATATTTGTCTTAAAAATGCATTTTGCATCTGAACATCATCAACTGTTGCGCCAGGGCGTGACACGATTTTCAATGCTCCATAGTGCTCTCTACGAATTTCACGTCTAAGGTAGTTTCCCTTACTATCACTCAACATATAAGTGTCCCGACTTTCTACACGCGCCCAGTTTTGTTCGTCCCGTACGAGCTTATCTAATTCTTTTCTGATTTTGAAATTTGACATGGCCCAGATGTTATCGGTCTTTTTCTATCTTACATTGCACCGTTACAATTATTCATGTCATAAATAAACCGATAAAATATTTGTAATATAAGATTTAGATTTAAACAATCACTGTCTTATCTCTTGATAATCACTGGAATAAATTTGCAAATTAGCAAAAATGCTCTTTGTCCAAAATGGCGGCCATCATCGGTTTCTAGAGTTCGAAATGTTCCAAAGATTTTCATCAAAAATATTTCTAATGGGAGGGTACTCTCTTACGAACAGAGCACATTCTCTCTTCATTCCATTATGATAGAATGATGATCTGTTCTCGCGGGGTCATTTCACGTCTAATCTCGGGGCCTTGGCGGGATTTCGGTATCCAATCGTTGGCTATACACAACAAAACAATTTAAAAAGCTGATACAAACTTTCATTGGCTGACGATTCAAATTACCGGCTCAGTGGCGTCGCGTGCGGGGCGGCAGGGGCGGCGGCCGCCGCCCCAATAATTCGGCAAGTATAAAGGCATTTCAGATTTTGTCGTTTGGGGCGGCAAAATGTCAATCGGTTGGTTTCTGTCCTTATCGGTTTCCAGGGAAACGGTCACACTTTAAAATGGCCAGTCATAAAATAAGTGTGAAAGCATGCGGTACCCGTTCGAATATACATTCAGTAATTATAGCAAGACTATTGTAGGTGCAGGTAAAATGTATAGCACTTACAATAGTTTCGCAATTAACCCTTCACCTTACTTAGACGTATTTATTGACTGAAAACGTCAGCTTATCAAATAATTACCCGAAATCAAACTAATTTTGCGCATTGGTTATCCAGAACTTTTTGAACACAAAATAATTACACGCAAAATTATGTTTTGTGATTTAATAAAAATACGGCGACTTTCAGATAACTTTCATCATAAAAAATAGTTTTGTTCGAGGCCATGATAAAAACTTGCAATTAAGTCCACTTTCTTCTTTACCTTCTAACGTCATTCCTTACTGTATTGTCTGAAAGTAAACATGTCTACAGCTAATCAGCCTTTAATTTTATCTTACCAAAACGTTCCTATGGTAAGAAGACACCAGGGCCCGGTTTCTCGAAAAAACTTAGCCTAAGTATATTCTCATGAGTTCATGCTCAACTTCTATTCAATACCAATCAACGTTGATTGGTATTCAATTGAAGTTCACGTGGATTTCGTGCGATTTGAGCACGATGCTCAGATTTGAGCATGAGAAGATACTTAAGTTTTTTCGAGAAACCGGGGCCAGATTCGCACTCATTCAACGCAAGTTATGGTCCAAACAATACTCATTGCTCCACTATGTAACAACGAGGTACACCGTCACGGAACATTTTTTTTTCAAATTCTGACTGTAATTTGAAATTAGACGGAAGTAATTGGATTAATACTACCATCATTGCTGGAAAATACATCTTATTGCTTTACATTACACAAATATTGAATGGTTTAAAGATCATGGTGGAGATTGTGCATTGTGGGATGGGTACCGAATACGGCCAAATTTGTTCCCGCTTCAGGAAAGAAATTGTGCAATCACTTTCTTATTTCTCTGTCAATTTCTAAGCGGTTTGTTGCATGGGTTCCTCGTTGAATGTGCCCCGTCTTATTAAGATTTTTCTCAGATATTTGACTTGTTTGTGAAATCCTTGTAAATTTTCAAAGAATTAGTCCCAACCGACCAGAAAATCGACAAAAAATTAAGATCTTTTTTTGTGGTCGGTCGGGATCATTTTTTGGGAAAAGTAAAAGGAGTTCCCAAATAAGTCATACACCAGAGGAAAGGGCCCAGTAAGGCAGGGTACATGCAACAAACCGCTTGAACATTGACGCAGAATTAAGAAAGTTTTTTTTTTCTTTTTTTGCAAAAAATTCTTGCCTGAAGCGGGGACAATTTGGCCGTAGTTGTTATCATGTCGCTCTCTGGTCTGTCGGGACAGAATTTTTCGGAAAATCACTTTTACTTATCCGATGAAAGAGCTGAATAATGAGGGGTACACGCAACAAACCGTTTGAAAATTGGTGCAGAAATTATATTAGGAAGTTATTGCAAAATATCTTACCATAATCAAGACTATTTTGTCCGTAGTCGTTGCCCATCCTATAATGCACAATTTCCACCGTGAAAATGGACAGATTTAAAATCACGGTTAAAGTGCATACGTTGTATAAAAGCTATTTTTTTAAAAAAAAAAAAATAAATCCTACATTTAAATCGGGTTTTAGCCTATTTTGTTTGTGCTTTCAAAAATCGTCTGACCGATTCTTTCGACTATGGAAAAATAAGTTATGATGATAAAATGTATGCATAATTGTATGTCGATTTTATTTATATCAGACAGCCGATGTTTGCCTCTGCTTTGTATAGGCTTACATGTACCTCGGCGGCGAAGGACGGCAAGATCTCCAACACGAAGGCTGAAAAGACTTTCATCTCCAGGTTCTGCAACTGGAAAGACGCCAATACGAATAGATAATTTTTCACTGTATTATACTCGATTCTACATCGTTAGAATAAGTCAGAAATAGGATTTAAAGTCCAGGAAATGTCGCCGTTTCGTTTACTCATAGACAAAATTTTCTTACTTACGGGAGGGGACACCCCTCCCAAACCCTCCCCGTCCGCCGCCCCAATGTTGAAAACCACGCGACGCGTCTGCCGGCTTCAGCCAAAAATAGAAGCGACGTAATGTATACGTAATCAAACAAGATAAAACTGAATGATTTTGATTCGATAATTCAAATGTTACCGGCTTCAGCCAACAATAGAAGCGACGTAATGTATACGTAATGATCATGCAAGATAAAACTGAATGATTTTGATTCGATAATTCAAACGATGTGCTATAATAAGATTATGACGACCAAATAGGCTGTTGGTGTATCAAAAACGGCAGAGGTCATATTTGATGGTTAATCAATAGACCTCGGCTTCGGAGAGTAATGGGAGGGATACTTCCCTTCTGCTTGGAATGGTGGATCCACTGACGATTCTGCTACATTTTTAACACGCTCTGGATAGCGGATGCATTCAGTGAACGTTGATGATAGTAGATTTTTCCATAAAAGATTCGACTCTGAAATTATTCACGTCTTGCCGGACCGGAAGCAGGTGAGCGTTCCCT
Source organism: Fragum sueziense (assembly GCA_963680895.1). Lineage (NCBI taxonomy): Eukaryota > Metazoa > Mollusca > Bivalvia > Cardiida > Cardiidae > Fragum > Fragum sueziense. Next base: position 23,255,279 of record OY804602.1, read on the forward strand.
GTTTAACGCAACACGAGCAAAGAAATGGTTCATTGACGACAAAGATTGTGCTTTATAGCTACAAGGTTCATATTAACATAATTCCCAACTTAACATAAGTGATATCTTGTAGTAAAATATAAATTGGCATCGTCTGCTATCAATTACATATAGCAATTCTAAGTGTTCCACCTTGCCCCGTGTATAATGTTCCATTTTGCCCCACCATAGGGTGACCTTTGACCTTCTTCCACCGGCGCGTTTCTGGTGACGACCTAAATGAAATCTATCTTCGTTAGAATACGCTTAGATCTTTGTAGGAAACTAGGAATAGAAAAATATCAACTGACTTCATAAGTGAAGTGCGTAGAAGAAAATATGTGTAACGTGCAAAAAAGCAGGCCTACTTCTGTTGCTGAAAAACACATTTTCTTCTGTAGTGACCTTATTTATTTAACGAGATTGTTGAAATTTTGAGTAAACCTCGGTCTTGGTGTAACAATTCCAATTCTTTATTGGTTTGTGTGATTATTGTAAGTTGTCATTGTTCCGGTCTTACCCTGTGTCCCACTTTACCCAAAACTCCCCAATATCTTTTTGAAATCTTATCAAGCTTGAGCTGTGGTTACACATAACCGGGTGACGAACCGGATTTAGTTCTCATAAACCGTACACGGTTTTTTATCCGCCGCCGGAGGCGGACGTATATTGGCGTCATCTTCTCCGTCTGTCCGTCCGTCCGTCCATCCGTCCGTCCGTCCGTACGTCCGTCCACTTTTCTTGTCAACGCAACTCCTCCTAAGTTTCTGGCTGGATCTTCTTGAAACTCACAAGAATATTCAGCTGAAGTAGATATCCAGGAAGTATGCAGGTGAGTCGATTATGCTCTACATTTCTTGCAAATGAGATGACACAGGGTTCTATTTCAATAAGATCCCAATGTCATTCATTAATTATTCAACAAGTGTTGTGTGCTTTTTGATGATTAGGTTATTGTAATCAATGGCTGATCAGGTGAGGGTTGTTGCAAAACATTGCTTATAACCCTTTTAGAAATACTTATTGGCCTTAAATTTTTCACCAGGCATGTCAATAAATAATCCGAGTCTTCTCTGATGTAAATACGCTCTTTGATATTTTGATTTTTCGCTATTTACATCAGAGAGCGTTGCTCTTTGAAAAAATCAAGAAGTTCGCAACAAATTGTTGCGCATCGTTCACCGTCCGATCTTAAACGCTATCGTTAAAACCCCTGATGATATCGATAAATGAACCATTTATTGTTATGGCTGCTGAAAAAATTACGACCAAGAAGTATTTCTAAAAGGGTAATAGGCAATGTTTTGCAACAACTCTCACCTAAGCAGCCTTTGTTTACCTTGACCTTCCATTCAAAACCAAAGGTTATACCCATCCAGCAGGCCGATTTGAAATGAAATTTTTGGTCAGGTATGACAAAAAATGATTTAAATTGATCTATACCCTACAGTGTTTTACCGAGTGATTCGATATGATACACAAAAACAAAGCTTCAAGTTACTTGTAATGTTACCGAACTTTCCTCTGTTTTCAAAGAGCAACGCTCTCTAATGTAAATAGCGAAAAATCAAAATATCAAAGAGCGTATTTACATCAGAGAAGACTCGGATTAGTCAATAAATGATTCATTGATCGGTATCATAAGGCGTTTTAAAGATAGCATTTAAGATCAGAGGTAAACAAAGCGCCACAACTTGTGTCGGACTTTCCGTTGTTCTTGAATGGTTGTGTGCTCTGATGTAAATAAGCGACATCAACATATCAAACAGCGCATTTCATCAGAGAAAACTGGGATTAGGTGTTTCCCAGCAGTGCTTCTGAAATATTTTGAAAATCTACTTGTCCACGGACAAGTGTTAATCCAAAATTGACTAACAAGTCCGTAACAAAAATCATTTTGTAGGTACAAAATCCATATACTTCTTGAAACTTGGTCAATGTTATCACCTCAATTGGTAGATGTGCATGAAGGAAGGATTTTATGGTTCATTGATTTTTGCCAGAGTTATGCCCACTTAAAAACTTAGTCTCCGGGGCTTATTGAAATTGCAGCCTTGTCAACGCAACTTCTCCTAAGTTTCTGGCTAGGTCTTAATGAAACTTGGTGGATCTTATTACCTCAATTGGTAGATGTGCATGAAGTAAGGATTTTATGTTTTTTTTTTTTTATTTTTGCCTGAGTTATGCCCCCTTCAATCTTAGTCTATGGGGCTTAATGATATTTCAGCCTTGTGAACGCAATTCCTTCCAGGTTTTTGACTGGATATTTATAAAAACATTTTTGTGAACACAACTTTTCACAGGTTTTTGAGTGAATATTTATAAATCCTTGTCAATGTCATCTTTTTGTCTCAAATTTAATAAGTGGTGGCGTATATTGTGACCATGGCACTCTTGTCTACGGAATTCGGGTGTAATTTACCTACTCAATTGGTTGATACTGCAAGATAAGGTTTTTCAATGCGGATTTCAAAAAGCAAGGTATGGGTTGGTAAGGGTCGATAGGCCTACGGGTTGACACGGGTCGACACAATTTTAATTCCGTGTGGACCCGTATCGTAAAACCGGCTATGTGTGACCATAGCTTTAGAATTATGTCAACCCAACATTTATTTTCCGTTCTGATCTTCTCTTAATATAGCCCCTTTAGAATTTTTGATGGTCGGATATTGAAATATATGAAAACATATTGGCAAGGCCACTATTTCTTTCCTTCTGTCAATAAGAATCAGTCGGCATGACGTCATAGCCTCACTTGAAATCATTTTTTTTCATCGAGGGTACTTCCTCGGTCTTTTTCGTTACGGGATACTAATTTTGAGGCAGAATATTTCAAAAATCCATCGTTAAAATTCATAAACAAAATTCTTTCTTTAAAGAATGTGATTTAAACTTTCTAACTGCCTACGCATTCTGGATAATCAGGTGTAGTCGTCGAGATATTAATGCTGAAAGTTGGTAATGCTTTCACGAAAAAAGACCGAAGCTTTCATCTCCACCGAAATCGAGTGCAGGTCCGCACTTTATGACTGACGGCGTTTTTGATTGGCTGAATGGATTGTGCTGACCGAATCAGTTTTGTTATTGTGCGATAAATGATAATGGATTTGTGAAGCATCGAATAATACATAGACCTAGCTTAATCAATAGGCCTATAGATACCGACGCGACTTCTTTTATTTTCGGAAAAGGCCGTTTTAATGTTTTTTCCAAAGCTAAAATTTGATTGGTACGAAGAAAGATCACAGAAGATGACCCCTAACGTTTTGTCCTCAGGTGTTAAGTACTGTCATTTTTTTTAACATCGGAATTTCTCCAGACTTTATATTCAACAATTTACTCGGAAAGCTTAGCTTTATCAAAATAATGCTAAAGATAAGAGCTGTTTTTTACCAAGAACTAATTACAATGACAGTATAGCCTATACTTGACGATTTGTTCTTAATTGTGTTTTATTGCCATTTCATACGGTAATGATTTCAAAGATCTTTCCGTGATACTTCCATTTGCTTCATGAAATGTTTATCCAAGTCTTAAAAAATAAAAACCATAGTATCTAGACCAAAGTAGGCCCTATGTCCAAAAACGAGAATTGCTTAACGTTATTATTGATTTTTTTTGCGATTTTGGTGGCCATTTTGAAAAAATTCTAGCATACACGATGGCTAATTAGCCACTTTTTTAACATGGGAACACATCTCTGGCCCCTTCCAGACTCAATTATTCATAAAATATGATCTTACAACGCAAAACAAATGGTAGGCTGCTGATGTTTGATACCAAGTCAAATTGTCTTTTTTCGTGGCGGCCATCTTGAAAACCATCCAAAATGGCGAGTGCATCCCAGGATATCGACTGTTAACATCTTGATTCTTATTCAGGGGGTTCCAATGAACATTTCTATACCACTCCCACACTGCCCCTATATTAGGGGGATGGGGTGCGTGTAGAGCCCTCCTGGCCCTACTCTCCAAAGCCGAGGCCTATATTGATTAAACCATCAAATATGACCTCTGCAGTTTTCGGTACGCCAACAGCCTATTTGGTCGTCATAATCTAATTATAGCACATCATTTGAATTATCGAATCAAAACCATTCAGTTTTATCTTGCATGATCATTACGTATACATTGCGTCGCTTCTATTTTTGGCTGAAGCCGGTAACATTTGAATTATCGAATCAAAATCATTCAGTTTGATCTTGTTTGATTACGTATACATTACGTCGCTTCTATTTTTGGCTGAAGCCGGTAATTTGAAGCGTCAGCCAATGAAAACTTGTATCAAAAATTTCAATTGTTTATCAGTTTATTGTCAACGATTGGATACCGAAATCCCGCCAAGGCCCCGAGATTAGACGTGAAATGACCCCGCGAGAATAGAGCTCATTCTGGGTACCCGCTCATTCTATCGAAATGGAATGTAGAGATATAATGTGTTCTGTTCTTAAGAGAGTATCCTGGCCCACGGACTATTAATAGCGGTAGACCCATACAGCGCATACTCTTATTGGCACTTTTCTTTACATAAACTACGCACAAACTGATGACGTTTACACACGGAAGTGTCTGGAGCGATGTTGTGGTTCAAGTGCGATGAAATCATTCCAGGAGTTGCGATAGGTATTGCTGTTATTGCGATTGCTTTAGGAGGATTCTTTGCCTCACAAGAATATTCAGCTGAAGTAGATATCCAGGAAGTATGCAGGTGAGTCGATTATGCTCTACATTTCTTGCAAATGAGATGACACAGGGTTCTATTTCAATAAGATCCCAATGTCATTCATTAATTATTCAACAAGTGTTGTGTGCTTTTTGATGATTAGGTTATTGTAATCAATGGCTGATCAGGTGAGGGTTGTTGCAAAACATTGCTTATAACCCTTTTAGAAATACTTATTGGCCTTAAATTTTTCACCAGGCATGTTAATCCGAGTCTTCTCTGATGTAAATACGCTCTTTGATATTTTGATTTTTCGCTATTTACATCAGAGAGCGTTGCTCTTTGAAAAAATCAAGAAGTTCGCAACAAGTTGTTGCGCATCGTTCACCGTCCGATCTTAAACGCTATCATTAAAACCCCTGATGATATCGATAAATGAACCATTTATTGTTATGGCTGCTGAAAAAATTACGACCAAAAAGTATTTCTAAAAGGTTAATAGGCAATGTTTTGCAACAACCCTCACCTGAGCAGCCTTTGTTTACCTTGACCTTCCATTCAAAACCAAAGGTTATACTCATCCAGCAGGCTGATTTGAAATGAAATTTTTGGTCAGGTATGACAAAAAATGATTCATTGATCTATACCCTACAGTGTTTTACCGAGTGATTCGATATGAGACACAAAAACAAAGCTTCAAGTTACTTGTAACGTTACCGAACTTTCCGCTGTTTTCAAAGAGCAACGCTCTCTGATGTAAATAGCGAAAAATCAAAATATCAAAGAGCGTATTTACATCAGAGAAGACTCGGATTACAGGCATGTCAATAAATAATCCGAGTCTTCTCTGATGTAAATACGCTCTTTGATATTTTGATTTTTCGCTATTTACATCAGAGAGCGTTGCTCTTTGAAAAAATCAAGAAGTTCGCAACAAATTGTTGCGCATCGTTCACCGTCCGATCTTAAACGCTATCGTTAAAACCCCTGATGATATCGATAAATGAACCATTTATTGTTATGGCTGATGAAAAAATTACGACCAAGAAGTATTTCTAAAAGGGTAATAGGCAATGTTTTGCAACAACTCTCACCTGAGCAGCCTTTGTTTACCTTGACCTTCCATTCAAAACCAAAGGTTATACCCATCCAGCAGGCCGATTTGAAATGAAATTTTTGGTCAGGTATGACAAAAAATGATTTAAATTGATCTATACCCTACAGTGTTTTACCGAGTGATTCGATATGATACACAAAAACAAAGCTTCAAGTTACTTGTAATGTTACCGAACTTTCCTCTGTTTTCAAAGAGCAACGCTCTCTGATGTAAATAGCGAAAAATCAAAATATCAAAGAGCGTATTTACATCAGAGAAGACTCGGATTAGTCAATAAATGGTTCATTGATCGGTATCATAAGGCGTTTTAAAGATAGCATGTAAGATCAGAGGTAAACAAAGCGCCACAACTTGTGTCGGACTTTCCGTTGTTCTTGAATGGTTGTGTGCTCTGATGTAAATAAGCGACATCAACATATCAAACAGCGCATTTCATGAGAGAAAACTGGGATTAGGTGTTTCCCAGCAGTGCTTCTGAAATATTTTGAAAATCTACTTGTCCACGGACAAGTGTTAATCCAAAATTGACTAACAAGTCCGTAACAAAAATCATTTTGTCCGTACAAAATCCATATACTTTTCAATAGCTTCATTTGTTTATTGCATATATCTACTCTGACTGTCTTACTATTGTCTACAACAAAATCTGTACATTTAATTATCAGTAATTGCATTGTATGAAATAATAGGGGTTTGTCAAGCAAATAACGCGCATGCGCATAAGCCGTAATTCATTTACCTGTTTCCCTCGAGGGGGCAAGTCGATAACAATTCTATAATGGGATAATAAGCGTGACGGATTAATCTGCAATTGTGATTCGTTAAATCGAAAAAATGGGCGGACACGATCATTGTTGCGTGTATGGGTGTGATCATAGACGGAATAAACTGTCAAATAATTGTAGATTCTTCATTTTTCCAAAAAAAAAATCGGCATTAAAATGCGATGGATTCATGCGTCGGGTAGACATAACTTGAGTTTAAAAACACTTACAAATAACGTGAAAGTTTGTGGATGCCACTTTAATTTGGGAAAGCCAGATAGAACTGATAAAAACAATCCTGACTATGTACCAAATAGAAATATACCAAGTATTTTGACGAAGAAACCCACCAGACAATCTAAAACAAGCAAAAAATCGTCGGAATATACCAAAACTCTAGAAGCGGCCGAACAAAGCTCAACCATAGTTTCTAGAGTTACAATGAGAAATCGACGACAATTATCACTCTGCGAAATCCCCAGTCCCTCCAATGAGATTGAGATATCTTCCGAAGTAAGTATTATTCATTTATAACTACATGTATTATGTCCGTCATTCAAAGGCCGAAGAAGATTTTTAGGTACGGAAATAACGAGAAAACTCCACAAAAGAAATCTAGATTGACTCCGTATTGGATTAAAATTTTGGAAAAAAAGATATATAATGGTCTGTTGAAATATTTATTATACAAATCAGTTCACCATAAGGATCCTGTTCAAAACTGAATTATCATTTAAGTGCAAATATCGTATGGAAAATACTGCATTCCGCATGATTTCGAAATCTTAAAATACCTACTCTTCGCATTTTCTCGAGCCAAATCCCACTATTCATCCGTGAGCTATAAAATTTCATAATTAGGCTATAGGCCTAATATATCATATCATCAAAACGGTATCGAAACTTAAGTTGATTTCTGTTCTGGGGTAAAAAAACTGACTTTTATTAACCCATTACCACACAGTGACTCCTTTTGACTCCCCACAAATTAATGGCTTTGGAAAACATCGTGGGAAATGAAGAAATTGCTTGTGACAAGCAATTTCTTCAATTACCACAATGTTTTCTGCATAAATATACCAAAAAAAATCAAAATTTCATTCACTTCAAATTGTCGTCTGCATCATCTTTGATTTTGGAATAGTCTAAAAATTGCCGTTTGATTATGGGTTAAGACAAAAGTTAAATTCAAAATAAAGGCCAAATGAATACGTTCGTTTCCCTTCTTATTCGAAAAACACGGAACCTGATCAGTAAAATTAATGCTTAAATTGCGCTCCGACTGGGATGTTTAGCATTATGATCATTATTTGGTTTTGAAATAATGATACCGATGATCTGTCTCACTACCGTATTGCTATTAATTTCGGTTGTTCGATTTCTTTTCCTTCGAATTCCGTTCAATGACAATTTCGTCTGATTTGTCACATATCTTTGATTGGTGTCCAAAATTATCATTTACACAGCTTGATTAAAGGTAAAAGTACATTTCTATTGCCAATATTGATGGGATCAATATTGTCAATACAAAGGGTTTTGCAGATAGGCCTACTGGTATATCACGCGTTTGACAGTCTCGTCGGTACAGTACTTTAATATCGCCTTATCAGTATATCACAATCAACGTTATCGGCTTTTCAACAGCAAAAAACCCTGTCATTCCAAAACCCTTTCCTCGCCGATATGTTCCAAAGAAACGTGCCAATGCGAATATTAAATCTCGAGGGAAAAAAAAAGAAAGAAAAAAGAAGGCTCGTTAGAACAGGGGCCGGTCGGTCACCAATCAAACCATCTTTTATAACGCTGAAGCAAATTAAGGGGAAATGCTTACCATCACCGTTTTATTCTTTTGTCAGAATGTTTTCACGAGTCAGGGACAGGCTTAGCAAATATTATGCATAATACCAAGTGGGGTTTATTCATAGTGGCGGATCCAGAGTCGTTTCGGGGGGATCAAATGCCCCACATCCTGTAGTGTAATTTATTCATTTGTTTAACTATTTCCAAGACAGCAAATATTGAGACTGTTCTGATCGAATACAGTTGAACACGACATTACTATTACCGACAACAGAAACTGTGTAATAAATAGCCCACGATACATGTATATATTTGGGGAGAAAGACAACACTGGTCAGCATTTGTTTCCCCTTTGACATTTAAGTTTTCGTAGGCTATTACTTTCGAGGACGTGATAGCCTTGTCTTTGGGAAAGGTAAATGAACCCCTCGGTGGTGCTATAACATTTCATGTTTTACTTTAGAAATCAACAATTTTATAGACCGTAATTCTTTTTGGAAATTGTGCCAGCCTTCAGTCGTTGGAGAAAGGGTAAAATCTCTCTGCAAAAATCGCCTTTAATGGCAAAAACATCGTAAAAGTTGATTTGATGATTCGTTGTTACAATGTTCTCAATAACGAAATGTCGTTGACTGAATGGTTAAGACTATTATGTTGGAATATGCCAATCGCCGGTGTTATTGCAAAACCTCGTAACTGCAGTTTGATTTAAGCTGTAATAACAAGATTTTAAAATATATATTTGATATAGGAGTCGACATATACCTAACTATTCATCCCATCAAAATGTATGCGCAGACAAGTGAACGGGCTTCGTGGTCATTATGGGAATATGACAATAGGGATAAAAAAGAAACCGATAGAAATGATGAAGTACATCTATTTATTTTCAATTTTGACCAATTTTGACGTCTTGGAGTATAAGTGATTCATCTCGCACACAATTCGATGTATAATCATGCTGAAATGTGTAAATAAACTTAGTTTTTAAACGTGTATTCTACAAACAAAATAGAGCGATAATTTACCGGGAGTAAATAGTGCCCCCTCAAGAACACTTGAAGTACATTTTTGATTTTCTTTGTGAAGAGTTTCGCAAGGGGAATAACTCTTTGACAAACCTCTATTGTGAGAAAATGATAAAAAAATTCTTATAACTGGATTTTTCACTTGTCCACGGACGGGGGTTATTGGTAGGAGAGGAATATATATTGAAAATAGAATTTTAACATTTTCCCAAGCAAGACATGCTTTTAAAAGCTGTTTTTAAAGTAGGGGGTATCGGCTTGGGAAAAACATTGAGACAAAGAAGAAAATTCTGACAATCAGAACTTTTCCTTTTGCCTCAATATTTTTTTGCTATTTTGTATGCAACTCCAATCTTTATCAGTGTCCATTTTGTCACCTGGCACCTGCTGTTGCTTTTGAAATGTTGGGAAAGGGTAAAAAGGACCGCATGGTGCCAAAAAAGATAAAATGTACCATTTTGCTGCTTTTCAATTAAAACCTGGTAACTGCAGCTTAAAACAAGCTGCAGTTACGAGGTTTTCATTGAAAAGTGACAATTTTCAGAATGGCAGAAGGTAGCAGTGACAAAATGCAGGCATTCAGGGCAGCCGGGAAATCAGCTGTTATATTGGGATATACAGGGGAAACAGGGTCTCTCCTCGCAAAGGTGTTGGCAAAGGAAAAACTTTTCTCAAAGGTTACGCTGATTGGCAGACGAAAAGTAGAGCTGAATGAAACAGACTTTGGTCCGGAGTTTGTGAGTGAACCTTTTTTTCTGACCTGGTGTTGAAGTTCCCAATACTGAAAGAAAATAATTAGGAACACATCTGGGCAAAAGAAGGAAATGCTAAAAAAATCTTTTTTTTTCTCAAAATTTTCTCAAATTGTGAGCCATATTACACAAGTTCTACCTTTCTCATCATATTTTTTTTGTCGACTGCAGCAACTTTCAAGTTGGAACAATCTGGATTTTTGCTATTTGCTGTTTGGAAGTGTGTTTAAGGTCACAGATTGGTCCAGCTTGAAAGCAATTGCAGATGACAATGAATTTATTTATTGAATTCAGGAAATTCTAAATCTTCAATGTTATCCCATTGATTAAGAAAATGCTGATGTATAAACCCTTTTCCAAACGACAACATTCTAGGGTGGTCCACATTCAAAAGCTGCTGCAGACACAATTAATAGATGTTGATAAGAAAATGATTTGCGTACAAAATAGCATTGAAAGTATTGAGGCAAAAGGAGAAAATGCTGATTATCAGCATTTTCTTTTTTTGTCGTAATGAAATTTCCCAAGTCAATTCTACAATAGATATCAAAACCTACTGTTGTTTGGGATAGGGTTTAAAGGGTTTAAAGAATAATTGAAATCGGTTGTGACTTCACAAAATTAATGTTTCAATGGTTTATGAAAAAAAAAACACACACACACAAAAAAAACAACAATTTTCCAGAGATTTGCATATAGAAATCAAATTGACAATTGATGAACATTTCTCTTTTTTATAGGAACAAAAAACGATAGATTTTGAAAATCTTGGAGCCCATTTTGGGGAGTTCAAAGGACATGACGTGTGCTTTTGTTGCCTTGGAACAACTAGAGGAAAAGCTGGAGCGGTATTTGTCTTTTCGTAACTCAGTAAATATGTTAGAAAATGTAATAAGGAAAAAAACTTAATGTAACATGTAATTTATAGGTTTAGCTTTGCTCCTGTTCAAGATAATGTCAGAGTGTTTTCCAAAGCCTTTGTAGTTATCCTACTATAACAATTCCTCTCTTGTTTTTCATCTGTTTTGTAGAAAAACAAAAGCATCTGCATAATACTTGCAATAGCTGCTCAATATTAGAATACATGTACAATGTTTGCACCCCAAATGCATATACAGTAAGTATATGTATTACCATTCAGTACAGAAAATTAAGATAATTATTTGCCAGGTTCTATAAACTTTAATCCATTATCAAACAGAGACATTTTTTTAATTTTGACACTCAGCATGAATTTTTTTGTGGAAAAGCATCATGGAAAGTGAAGAAATTATTAATAATTATCATTATTATTAATATAGCAAACATATTCTCCATTTCCCACAATAATGTTTTACTAGAAAGCCCAAAAAATGTAAAATTATATTAACCTAAAACTGTTGTTTGCAATATCTTGGAATTTGGAACAGTTTAAAATCTGGTAATTGGTTACTAGTAATTTGAATGTGCCTATTATTTTGTTGTTGGAGAAAGAGTTTAAATGCTTTTTTTCTGTTATTATAGGAAGGCTTCAAAAGGGTCGATCATGACTATGTTTTAAAATCTGCTGAGATGTTGAAAGCAGGTGGTACTCAACATTACCAGTTTATGTCCACTTTCGGAGCGGACTATAAAAGTAGTGCCTTGTATACGGGGACAAAGGTGTGTATGTGATAATAAATACCATATTTCACTGCTTTTCTATGAAAACCTTGTTTTAAGCTGCAGTTACAAGGTTATCATGTAAAAGCGACAATTTTCTCCTTTTCCTTTAACCCATTACCAGGTGGCAAATTTTGGGCAGTTCCAATTTTCAACCTGTTGCAGACAACAATTTAAGCTTATGAAATTTTAAAGAAAAATCCATTTTGGGTTAGAAAACCTTGTGCAAAATGAAGCAATTGCATGTTACAAGCAATTTCTTCATTTTCCATAATGTTTTCGACAGCATTTTTCTTGAAAATATTGCTGTTTGGAAAAGGGTTAAACTCTGCTGAGATATTGAAAGCAGGAGGTACTCAACATTATCAGTTTATGTCCACATTTGGAGCGGACTATAAAAGTAGTGCCTTGTATACGGGGACAAAGGTCTGTATGTATGAATAAATTAATAAACATCTCATTTATCAACTAGTAAACAACTTTGGAAGTTTAAATCCATTCCCACTCATTAACACGTTTTGACACCCGGGCAGGTAATAGATTTGGAAAACATTGTGGAAAATGAAGAAATTGCTTGTGACAAGCAATTTCTTCATTTCCCACAATGTTTTCTACCCAAGAAGACCTTAAAATATAAAATTATATTCACTTGAAATTGTCACCTGCAGCATCTTTCGATTTGGACAAGTCTAAAATTGTGTCATCCGGTAATGGGTCAAGAATGCCTTGCATACTTACTTGGTTTATATAAATGTACAAATGAAAACTCTTTTAAAACCTATGACGTCCCAATTAGAATTGGTTTCCCGAAACTTTGAGTGCTGATATTCAGCATCCTTCTCCCTAAATATTTTTTGTGTTCTAACACACATCTTTTCAGCTTTTGGTTGAAAACTTGAAATCATTTTGGCCCCTGCAACACTGTTCAAATAGTAGCCATCTGAAATTGTGCTGTTTGGACGGTTAAAAAAACGGGCATTTTGGAAAAGGTTTTTATGTGCATATTCTTCATCTAATATGTATCCATGCAAAATAGGATTTGATGAACAACAAAATTATTGAAATATTGCATTTTGAATAGCCATTATTCCCTCTTTTCTGTGCATACACTTTCTATAGTTTGCGCTATATGTTTAAAATTAAACGAGAATGTTTACAGTTGTTTTGATAAACGAAAACAACCGTAACGATTCTTGTTTGATTTTTAACCTATCCCAAAGGGCGGAAATTCAGACTGTTCCAATTTGAAAGCTGTTGAAGACAACAAAATGGATGTTGATAAAGGCCAAAGTTGTGTAAAATATAGCACAAAAAATATTGAGACAAAAGGAGAAACTGCTGGTTATCAGCAGTTTCTTCGTTTGTTTCAACGTTTTCCTGAGTGTTTTCTATCAGAAACGTCAAAATCAGGGCCCCGTTTTACTAACGTACTTACGATTATTTTTTGCGTAATTACTTGTAACAACAAGCTTCATTGGCCTAATCCGATTTTTCGTGCAATCAGATGCCTTGTTACACAGTTTACACAACAACGTGATTGTAAGATCGTTAGTAAAACGGGGCCCAGGTCTTGTTTGGGAAAGGGTGAAATGTATACTAATTCCTCAGTGTTTATGTACAATGTGTTTTTGCAGGGTCAGGTTGAAGAAGCATTAAAAGTGATGCATTTTGACAGGTTAACAATCTTTAGGCCAGCGTAAGTATAATACTAGTGTTTATTATTTAGACCCACATCACCCTTTCCCAAACAATTTTAAACATTTTACGGTTGTGTGATTGAAAAACTGCTGCTGATGACAAAATTCATATTGATAAAGGAAGTGTGTGCATACAATATACCTCAATGAAAATATTGAGTCTAAAAGAGAAAATGCTGATTATCAGCATTTTCTTTTCGCCTTAATGCTTTCCCAAGCCTTTTCTATTATAGACATTATACTGATGGCCCATAGAAAGCCATTTTATAGAGTTGGGGGGCCTAAAGCCCCTGTCTGGTTGGAGGGGCTAAATTTGAATTTTCAGTGTGTGGTGTGTAGTGTTTAATTGGGCTCCTACAGCTTATTGGGCTGGGGATAGACTGGGTTCCAGACTGATAATTTTTCCCTCCTTTACTTTCTCCGGTCTAAAGATCAATATCGACACGATCAAAAACGGATGCCGCAATATGTAACGGGTATTGATTTTTTATGCGCTATCTTACTGACCAAATTGTATATTGACGACTGGACCCAGGCTAGGCTGGGGAGAACACTGCATGCATGTTATTTGTCCCAGGGAGAAAAAAATAATTTTGGATAAAGGGCTCTTATGACATTTGAGACCACTATGGATCCAGATCAGCCTGTAAGGAGCAGCAGATAAGAGAGAATAAAGGCATTTTAAATCCTTTGTTTCAAATCCATACGCTATGTCGTGAGTACTGTTTGAGTTGTCTCGATGAGACGATCCCAGTGAGTGCTCACAACATCTATGCTTTTGTGAACAATAAATGGAAAATTGAATACTGAAAAAAAACCTTCATTACCTCTTATCTAGCTTTGCTGTACAATGGACTGTCTGATCTAGATCTTTTGTTATTTAATTGCTTGATTGGTTTGTAGCAACTCTCAAGAGTAGCATGGATCCTGATCAGAATTCACATAGATTCAAACTGATCTAAATCCTTGATGATCTAAAATAAATTTCAGTAACCCATGACTGAATAAGTCAATATGATTAACCCTTTCCCTAACAGCAAAAATTCGGACTTTTTCAAGTTGAGAGCTGCTACAGAGGTAAAACAAGAGCTTCGCAGAGCGGCGCATATACGCCCGCGAGGGGCTTGTCAGTAAAAATTGGCCATTTTTTCAATTCAAGGGCAGATAATTAAAACATGAAAAGTTATCAAAATTTTGTTTGCACAACAAGACACCATAGAGATTCATTGTGGCTAGTTTGATTAAATTCTGGTTGAAACTGTAGAAGTAACACACAGGAGAAAATGGGCATTTTTGAGAAAATGGGCATTTTTCCTTAAATTCAAGGGCAGATAATTCAACAACGAAAACAGTTATCTAAATTCTGTAAGCGGTGTGCACAACTAGACACCATGGAGATTCAGTGTGGCAAGTTTGATCAAATTCTGATCAAAACTGTAGGAGGAGTTGCGCACACAAGAAAATGGGCATTTTTTAATTCAAGGGCAGATAATTCAAGAACGAAAATAGTTATCCGAATTCCGTAAGCGCGGTGCACAACTAGACACCATGGAGATCAAAATTTTGTTAGCACAATAAGACACCATAGAGATTCATTGTGGCTAGTTTGATTAAATTCTGGTTGAAACTGTAGAAGTAACACACAGGAGAAAATGGGCATTTTTGAGAAAATGGGCATTTTTCCTTAAATTCAAGGGCAGATAATTCAAGAACGAAAACAGTTATCTAAATTCTGTAAGCGGTGCACAACTAGACACCATGGAGATTCAGTGTGGCAAGTTTGATCAAATTCTGATCAAAACTGTAGGAGGAGTTGCGCACACAAGAAAATGGGCATTTTTTAATTCAAGGGCAGATAATTCAAGAACGAAAATAGTTATCCGAATTCCGTAAGCGCGGTGCACAACTAGACACCATGGAGATCAATTGTGGCAAGTTTGATCAAATTCCGATCAAAACTGTAGGAGGAGTTGCACACACAAGAAATTGCTAACGGACGGACAGACAGACAGACGGACGGACGAACGAGCGGGGCCATAACATAATACGACCCTTCGGGCGTATAAAAAAATGATAGAAATCGAATTTGTGTACAATATAGCACAGAAAATAGTGAGGCAAAGGGAGAAAATGCTGGTATTAGCATTTTCTTTTGCCTCAATGTTTTCTCATGCCTTCTCAATTAGGGATGTCAAACCCACTCATTTCAGGGAAAAGTGTTAAGTCAGTGAGCCCTTGTGAACCAATGTTAAAATTTTGTCCATTGATTCTTTTAGCAGCAATAAATTAATTCCTTTACTCATAATATTTCTTAAATTTCAGGGTTCTGATGGTTGATAGGAAAGAAAGCCGTCCTATGGAAGCGGTAGCGAGATTTCTGCTGAAGCCAGTGTCGTGGGTTTTCCCAACCGCAATCTCAATACCAATAGAATCTGTGGTTAAAGCCATGATAAACAATGTGGTTACTCCCTCCGATAAACATTTTGAGCTGTACGAGAACAAAGAAATCCATTTGATGGGAGACGAGGGTAGTCATTGTAAGGATACAAAGTGAATTATGAGTTAACCCATTAGGGCCATTACCAAACGAGAAAATTCGAGATTGGTCCAAATTAATCCATTCCCACACATTGACTCTTTTTGAATCCCCAAAAGAAAGGGCTTCAAAAAACATTGTGGAAATGAAGAAATTGCTTTTGACAAGCAATTTCTTCATTTCCCACAAAATGTAAAATTTCATTCGCTTGACATTATCGTCTGCAACATCTTTGAATTTTGACCTGTGTAAAATTTTGTTGTTTGCTAATGGGTTAAAAGAAGATAGAGACGACAAATTAAAGTAAATTAAATTTAACAGTTTTGGTCTTTCTTGGTGGAGACATTGTTGTAAATGATGGAATTGCTTGTAACAAGCAATTTCTTCATTTTCCTCAATGTTTTCCAAAGTCTTCATCTTGTAGGGTGTCAAAGTGTGTCACTGTGTGGTAATGGGTAATTAACTCTTTAATTGCATACACTTGAAATTTTTGAAAGGCTCAATTTTCAATCAGCTGTAGATGATAAAATAAAAGTAAAAAGAAAAAAATGAACTGTATTATATTGGTACAGCAACTATTAAAGCCAAAGGAAAAAACGCTGATTACCATGCATTAACATTTGTTTTTGGACCTGAAAAATGCCATCTCGTTCATCTAATTCACTATAGCACAGATGATATTATGAGAAAGGGAGGAAATTCTGGCCAAGTGCGTTTTTGTTTTTCGCTCAGTCTTTTTATTGTACAATGTTTTGAATGTTGTGTCATATGAATATTGTATATAACTCATTTATGTAATTGTTTGTGATTTTGCTATTGTTATTTGAAAATGAGCTCAAACGTCATATAAGTGCAAACTCAAATTCATATATGACCCTGACTTACATTCCTTTATTTACAACTTACTTTGTATTTCTGGAAGCTCAGCTGCTTTCAAGGCAAACATGAACAGACCTACATGCGGCTGCAGATAAGAGGAGTAATGGCTCTTCTAAATGCAATACACATGTATTTCTTTATTGTCCGTTATACTCTATGTTGTGGTTACTCATTAAATTTGTCTCATTGAGCAGCATTTTCTCCACTTGCCTCGATATTTCGTGCAATAATGTACACAAACCTCTTTATTTATGTAAACCTCTTTTCTGGTCTACACCAGCCTAAAATGTTGTTTGAGAAAGGGTTAATTTAATACAATGTACATAGTAAATTGTGTATACAACAAATTTTGTTTATTGTGATTTGATTTAACCATGGTTCTTGTATTAAACTAATTTATTATGCCACTATTTTGTCTATGTTACCGAATTATATGATAATCGTATTATGCCTTTTTTTACTTTGTCCCTTTAACACTTTCCCAAACAAGACCTGGTTTTGACGTCCCTGATAGAAAAGGCTTGGGAAAACATGAAACAAAAGAAGAAACTGCTGATAACCAGCAGTTTCTCCTTTTGTCTCAATATTTTCTGAGCTATATTCTACACAAATTCTATCTTTAACAACATCAATATTGTCATCTGCATCAGCTTTCGAATTGGACCGGCCTAAAATTTTGTCGTTTGGGAAAGGGTTTACCCAGGTGCAAGTAACAATTTACCTACATGTATCTTACCAACAACTATGATTTTATTGAGATAAAGCGTATTTATTTTACATCTCTAGGGTTGAAAGCTACACGTATATTGTAGTCCTTCTCGAGTCTGCTGCTTGGCCAATAGGCAACACTTATACTCGTGATATGTTGGGCAATGAGAAACCAAGATCAACCTCCGTTACCAGGGATCAAACTCGGAATCTCTTGGTCATGAAGCTGACGCTCTACCGCTATACCATGGACACCACAAGTTCCTAGTTTTAACAGCCTCATTAAAACGAGCTCGACAAAACGTTGCAGTAAAAGAAGAAAATGCTGATATCACCATTTAAGGTTTACGAACTGAGAATGAAAACACCACTTTCTAGTCATACGAAATGCATCAAATTTCACACACATGTAAATACACTTCACACAAGTTGATTCACCAGGCCGGATTTCAAGATTATGCTACAAGAAGATAATAATTTACAAATATTGTTTTACTCTATTTTCATATGCAAGGGAGGTAATTTTGAACATTTTGGTCAAATATTTCCATAAGTATGCATTAATTCAAAATTCTAATCCATACAAAATGCTTATATTTGTATTTGTAAGGGAAATGTAACACAGATTAGGAATTACTGGCACTTTTCAAATTTCATCTCTGACTCTGCATTTCATTCTCAGTTCGCAAACCTTAATCACTTCATTTTGCCTTAATATTTTATGTGTTGTATATTGCACAAATTATAACTATGTATAATGATATAACTTTCAGCTTTATCTGAATACTTCATGGGTTATGTGCCCTTGAAATTGACGAAATTGCCATTTTTGGCTTTCTTTTCATTTTTTCAACTATTAGTATAAACTAATCAAAACAGAACTTTCACAGAAACTTACGATCTTATAATTATACGATCTTACGATCTTATAATTTTCAGCTTGGCCATGCATGTGCTTGTTTGAGCAGCCCGAACCTTTGAAATTGCATTCAACAAGACAAGTTACAATTAGGCCTGTGGAGCGCTTCCAGACCACCAGGGCTCTCTAGTAATAAAGTATCCGAAATAGTATCATAACATTTAAAGTTTTTAATCAACTAAGATGAAACTTTCAACACAAATACTTTGAAGGATTATGCATTTGATCCTGCAACGAAAACTAGGCTGTTTGGATAAGGGCGCATTCAACAGTCGCCATGGAAACGTAGGGTCAACTTTGGAAAATTGGCAAAAATGTGACATATTAATCGCTTTTTAATCGATCATATTTTGTATTTTTACATCAAGTTGTCCAAAATGCTTGTTACCTTTTAGCGGAGTTTTTTTCTGGGCAAACGTAACGTCACATACTGACAATTGGCGTCAATTTTGTAAACCACATTGAATACATTGCTTTAATTATATAGCAAAGATGGTGCTTGAGCAGCGGTATTCAATAATGTTCTGCAATTTAATCGGTAAATAAAAAAACAGAGACATTCTAATGAAGATGAACGCGTACGGCAATAGTATACTCCTCAAAAAAAGTTAAGGACCACACATTCAAAGTGCGATATTTTGTGACTCCTTATATGAATCTATTTATGATTTGTTGCATGAAAACTAGTATTCTTTCTTCATAATCAGTTAATCTGTTGATTGGAAAATTAACCGAATTTAATACTGTAAGAGGAAATGGCATAACACTACCCTTTAAAATGCTTGTTTTTGCATGTAGTGGGTATAATGGCAACTTTCAGAAAAGGCTCCTTTCCTCAGGATTTTCTTTTGAAAAATCAAACGTATGGCCAGTTTGATTATCTTGAACCTTTATTAACTCAATGCAAGAAAAGTAGAAGTTGTAAACTAACTTCTGGTACCCTGTATGAGGGATTTACATAATGACTACCATCGCCCGTTTGAGAGCTTCCAGCATCACTTACGGAACATTATGAGTAGGGATCCTTTCTGTAATGATGGTCCCACACATTTTCAACAGGATTCACGTGAGGAGAGTGTACTGTCTATTGCATAAGTTACATTTTTCCCTCTCTTAAAAACTCAGTTGCAATTCTAACCATCTGTGGACGGTCGTTATCGTCCCCTAAAATGAATTTAGGAACAATAGCACCAGCGAATGGATAAGATTATCTGACGAGAACCTCATCTCTATATCGATCACCGGACAGTGATCTGTTAGGAGGGATACCAAGTTCCGTAGAACCATCTTAACATACCCACCCCACTCAAGCACAAATGGCCCATTTCACCCATCGCCTTTTACTCCATGAAAATCTTTAAAACGCCGATTTTTCTGAGGAAACACTGCGACTTTTCCGACTTCGGTATTCTGCCACAATTTGCACCGGCCGCATGCCAAAATAGATCTCAAATCTGCAAGGCGAAAGTTTGCATTATGGACGTTGAAAGTCAATGCAAAATCGTCCGGTCTGTGCGGCTGAAGTGGGGCTCACCGGAATCCTCCATGTGCATAATTTATGAGCTCAGATGTGCTTTTTGTTGTTTGAACATAAACAGCTTGTACTGTTGGTCTCAAGTGTAATTTGATGGACGATAACGTTCGTCTTCACACGTCTAGCTTTGTTGTCAAGTAGGAAAAACGCAAATTATTGAAAGGAATACAAGCTTTCTTTACAAAAAAATCGTTTAACATGCAAGGAACTGTCATCACAGAAGAATTCCTTCCCATAATGTTCACACAGACACATGGGAATCTTTCAAACGGGTCCCGATAGATGCATTGTCTAGATCCCTTCATACTGGAACCGGAAGTTGATTTCAAGCGTCTGTTCACATTTAATTGAAGTGATGGATGCATAAGATGACCACGCAGGTTATTACCTGAATTTTCAGAGGGAAATCTTGAGAAACAAGGACCTTTTCTATAAAATGCTACCCCACCCACTACATGTTAAATCAAGCATTTTGAGGGGTAGTGCACTGTCAAGTTCTCTTACAATTTTAGTTTCGGCAATTTTTACAATTTCCCGATGATTTGATATGGAGGAAAGATTGTCATTCATTATACAGTAATTCATGAATAATGTTATTAAAAGAATCGTAGAATATTTTATTTAAAATATGTGGTCCTTAACTTTTTTTGATGAGTATACTATGAAAAAATCAAGCATTTATGAATGTTATAACCCAATTAAAAGAGATTCTACCCGTGATGTTGCTGACCTCAATAGATCTGGACGTCCCAACACGTCGTCTGCGAAACACAAATGGCATGCGAATTGTGTCCTAGAAACTATTCATGAAATTACCCAGGTGCAGTTCAGCTCCTTCTTTGACAAATGGAGTCATAGGTGAGAGAAGTGGATATCATGCAATGGCAAATATGTCAAACAAATGTAAATATTAGATGTGTAATACAGACTTTTCCAATGTTGTATCCGTCCAAAAACTTGGATGCCCCACTCAAAGTGACCATATGTTGCCATAGCGAATGTAGAACGCGCCTTAATAAAAAGATTTTGTTGCTGGATCAAGTCAGAGCATAATTCCCCAAAGTATAAGTGGCGAAAATATCACTACAATTAGTACATAAATTAAAATGTTAGACGTAACGCCAAAAGTTGCGGGCCAACGTTGTAACACGCATATCATCCGTTTTCCGACGTTAACGTTACGCGAAGGTGTAAAGAACGTTATAATTTTCCCCCAAAACATGAGAAATGACAAATTTTCAATGTTTTACGAACTCGACTCAATTCAACATTTTTATTCAGCATTTCGGCACATCCTGTATCTCTGGCCAAAAGAAAATATTTTCACAATAATACCAATACATGCATACATGAAAATAGCACCGTTCAAAATTAATAATCTCAACTATCGATAAATAAACAACAGAATAATTTCCTAAGTATTGAAAAATCAAGCTCTAATGAATATTGAAAATGAATATTTTACACATGTAGGAGAAATGGAGCCGTTTCATACGCTAAATATAACTTGTCAAGTATGCATATTTTTATTATTAAACTTTTTCTATTTGCGCAAATGTCAAAAAATATATACATGTATGTGAAAATACTTACTAAATAATCGTCTTCAAGTTAACTCGTTAACAGACAAAAGATAGAATATTCATTTAAATGGGGTCTACAACCAATGCATTATATGTAAGAAAAATGAAACTCCGAGACCAAATGCTGCAACATATTAGATGAAATCAATGAAATGCTTTACTTAAGAATTGTCTTCTATTATCTCAACAATTTCTTATGCCTTGGTCAATGCTTTTCTTTCTTTCTTTTTTTCTGTTACGGGTCTCAAATTTTAACCTTAAGTTGAGTAGACCACAAATAACAAGATAGTCAAACAAACAACGATAAAACATGTGGATCTAGAGCATCGATACATGATCGTAAAATGCCATGAATAATTCACAAATCAACATGACGTCAAATCGTCAAAAACGCGTTTTTGTGACATTTTTAAGACGCTACATCACACTCTATATCTTCGCTAGTTGAAGAGATATTGACAAATGCATTTATTTTTTCAAATTTTATCCGAGATGTATGTCGAAAATCAATTCAAATTCAAAATATTTTGATTTTCTGAGAAAAAAAGCTATACATGAAAAAATCACCCTTGCATTTGGGACCGTTTTGGTAAAATTGTGACATTTTTAAGACGCTACAAACACAATAAAATAACGATTTTCTTC
Organism: Fragum sueziense; assembly: GCA_963680895.1. Lineage (NCBI taxonomy): Eukaryota > Metazoa > Mollusca > Bivalvia > Cardiida > Cardiidae > Fragum > Fragum sueziense. The sequence goes on from OY804602.1 coordinate 23,277,562, forward strand.
AACTCCAATCAAGACATAAAATTTACAACAAAAACTAGAGCTCAGATGTATGTCCCAAAAAATTTTATATTGATTTCCAATCGCTATTGGAAAAATAAATTAGATTTAAAAAATAGACATACCGAAAAAATGACGTTTTTTAACAGCGTGACGCTACTTATCTCTTTCTTTCCATTCCTCCATAGTTTGTTTACACCATCCAACTGCCGTATTATTTACGCTATATCTTCTTTGACATCAGTGCGCTTTAAAAAGTCTTACTTTTTATTCTATTGGAATTCTCGCGAGTTTGTTAGGTAATTTCTGTTACACGTGACGACGTCATTTTCTGCGTCAGAGTTTATTTATTTTGTTTATCAAATTGTCTGTATTCGCACAATGTTGAAATTCGACTTATATTAATAAATTACAATTCAATATCTTTTATATGATACCAAATACATGTTTGTTTCTCAAATAAAAATAACAAATATACGGTTTTAAACAGAAGTGCATAGCCAATTTTGGCTTGGTCCGCAACTTTTGACGTTACGTCTTATGAAACCATTCCGGATACTTTAATAACAGCCCTCGTAGCTCACGATAAATGGCATGAGAGAGCATCTCAATCGATTAACTAGAGATGCTCTGCTAGGTTAATTATCTAAAGCAATAGCCTAACGTTGTCAAAATTTCATATAAGCCGGATTATGGTCCCTTGTTGATTTTGAGACCAACACTGATTTAGATCACGCTGTGTATTACGCATAGTCTGATCAGAACCGATGTTGTTGTGTAATAGCTTCTTCATGACCTGTAGAAACTTTGAGAAACGTGACAGCGCACATTGTGATCTGGAAATAGGGTTGTCTAAATGATAGTTTTACGTGCCTTTTTCCAGATCCCGGTCCAATAAATGGGTTCATGCGATGTCGGAATTGTTCATGCGACGTCGTAACATTCGTGACGTTTCCGAACCGAACCGATTCGGGCGACGTCGTAAACATTCGGTGGTGGAATGTTCGACTGCCGAATATTTACGCCTTCGGCCGATATTTTTATGACGTCGCGTGAAACTTATTAAGGGTATAAAGTAAAAGAAAAAAGTAAATATTGGTTTAAAGTCTGAAATCTATAAATTCATGGCCGTATTTTGCCGACTCTCCACTTTAACCCACGATCAAACAAGTTTCAAGTCGGATGTTTACAGTTGGCGCTTCTTGCAGCCACATCACTTTAGCTTTCAACTCTCCCGTGTACCAATTTAAACGCCTGTGCAAAGAGGAGCAAGGTAGGGTACCCGGGTAACTCTTTTGCTCAGTAAAAATCATGTGGCACCGCCGAGGTTTGAACCAAGGACCCTTCGATTCCGAAGCCTGCGTCCTACCAATAGACCATCGACTTCCTTAAATCGCTATTTTGATTGACGACGAGGATCGGTCAATTATTCACAGGGGCGTAGCCAGGAATTTTGTTATGTTGAAGCCCGAGGTGTGTTGTTGAGTCCATTTGACGCATTTAAACGCTCTAAAACATGAAAGCTCTTGAGAATATTGTGGAAAATAAAGAAATTGCTTTTTATAAGCAATTTCTTTATTTCCCACAATATTTTCTATCCAAAGAGACCAGAAATGTAAACTAACATTCACTCTAAATTGCCGTCTGTAACGTCTGAATTTGAAAGAGTCAAAATTTTTGTCTTAAGGTAATGGGTTGTAGGGGGTTCAGGGGCATCTAGGCCGGGGTCTGTTTTTTTCTTAATTTTTCTGGACACACTTGAAAAAGTAAATATGTTGAGGCCCGGGCTTCCAGTCTTCTGCCTAGATACGCGTCTGATTCATTTACCTAACACCAACACTTTGGGCCAACCCAAGTTGAAAAGAGTTGCGGGCAACATTTCATACTAATTCGTGTGCAGAATTTTAATTCATGCTACAGCATTGAAAATAACGTTGAAGAAAATTGAGAAAATGTAAAAATAAAATATGCCCACCAAATCGAAAGTTATATAGTAGACGAACAAATAGGTGTTAAATTCCCGTAGCAACCGAGGCTGGGGGGGGGACTAAGCCCCTAAGGTTGATCAAAAATACTTCAAAAAGGCAAAATTTTAGGGTGGTCCAAATTCAAAAGCTACTGCAGACAACAAATAGACGTTGTACAAAATGATATAGCACAGAAAAGATTTAGGCAAAATGTGAAAATGCTGATTATCGGCATTTTCTTCTTTTGTCTCAACGTCAAAACCAGGTCTTGTTTGGGAAAGGGTTAAAGAGACATTTCAGAATTTTTTGTCATAAATTTTACTTTTATTTTTATCTGAAAGAGCATATTTCCTTATGAAAATTCTGAAAATTTCAAGCCAAAATATTGCGCCGTTTACGAGAAATTTATATTTTTGTGTTAAAATTGAACAAATTGTTGTGGACAACAGTTCGGATTTATATGCAATTTATCGATTATGTCTCAACTTTAAATGTGTGTTTCTCGCTAATTGGTAACAACTTCAAAAAACTAATAGTATTTATACTCATTAGAATAACCAATCTTGGCATCAAGACATACTTGAAAAAATTGAAATTGGAATGAAATGTCCCTTTAATAATCTCGCTCTAAGAACGCTCTCTGGTTCTTATTTAGGAAACGATAGGCCAAAACATATCGCTGGCATATACGGGGCTGACTTCGTTTCGCTTTATAGCTCGCGTGGTCGGGAACCATTATTGGGAACCAGCGCTATTCTGTCTATTGAATTCCTCCCCGTTCTGAGTCAGCCAATCAAAATCTTTGTTTATCTCGACACTGATTGGTTCGCTGTTATCCGAGGTGTTCCGAATGACGTAATGGCTCGGATGGCCGGACTAGACTTTTTTCCGGTGGTCGGACTATAGCTCGGGCCATTGCTGTTCGATTGGAGCTATAGCTGCGGAAATGACGTCAATAGCTCGCACTATCGGTGTTCGGTTGGAGCTATCGTCGAGCTATCGCCTGACTCGAAGACGGCCTTTGTGTTCGATTGGCGGTGGCGCGAACGATGACGCAAGCCATAATGCCAATCGAAGTCGGTCCCGGTAGACCTATATAGACGCTTTTGTTTCATAAAAAGTTACACCCTCTCTCAATTTAACCCTTTCCCAAACAAGACCTCGTTATGACGTCCCTAATTGAATAGGATTTGGAAAACATTGAAACAAAAGAAGAAACTGCTGATAACCAGCAGTTTCTCCTTTTGTCTCAATATTTTCTGTGTCATATTTTTCACAAATCCTTTTTTTAATAACATCCATTTTATCATTTTTTTTACAATTTTTGAAGTGGATCGCCATAAAATTTTGTCGTTTGGGAAAGGGTTAAGGAGACCTTTTCACGATCTTATTTCTATAATGCGCGTATACAAAACTTTGAAAAGAAAACATTTAGACAAAACAAAAATGCTGAATACGTTACCACCCTTTTCTCATTTTGTCTCAATATTTTTCCATGCTTTATCATTCCTAATACCGCTAGGAAGTGCACGTGGTTGATTGAAGAATGTGTCCGTGTGAGGCTAAATATACAACAATTGGAGCATAAAATCAAAGAAAAGACCACAGAGGCTGCGCAGCCTTTAATTAATGGCTTAGAACTACCAACAAGTAGCAAGTAAGTAACAAGTAGGCCTATAGTCGAAAATCGACAATACAGACCTATTAAAAATCGACATTCAGCTTGTCAGTTTGGAGATCTTTTAAATCGGAAACAGTTCAAATATGTGCCGTTTTGATGAAATGTTAAATTATCGTATCTCATAATTATCTCATCTCTATTATCGGCCATAGAGCAATATCTAGAACATGCAGCCTAGTCTATTTTCGAACATAGAAAATAGCGAAAATCCAATTTTATTCTAAATGATATTAACCATCTCCGAAATGAGTTTTTACGTACCCGGTGATGGAAGTGCCTGGAAAGCATCGAAGCAAAAGAAGAAGAGGCTGATAACCAGTATTAACAAGTATCTTGTGTTGTATGCAACACATAAAGTCCCCTATCGGCTTCACATTGACTCAATATGGTAATCAATAATAGATTAAGATGAACAAGTCATCGAAATAATTGTCAAACATATGAAATGTTATGCCCAAAATTTCGGAAATATAATTCAAATGACTTGAATAAAGTTACTAAAAGATCAATGACTAACATGGCTTATAATTTTTTTTACATTTTAAAACAGGTTTCATCAAGTTAGCTTGCTTAGTTATTAAGTTATTGCAGGATCCATTTTTTGCCATATTTTCACTATTTCCGTTACCATAGCAACCGCACTTTTCGTCAAAGAACAAAGATAAAATGATGTGCATAATCTACACATTGCCATCTTGAGTCATATACCAAGTCTCATCAAATTAGCTTGCTTACTTATTAACTTATCGTAGGATCCAATATTTTTTGCCATATTTTCACTATTTCCGTAACCATAGCAACAACAATTTTAGTCTAAAAACAAAAATAAAATGATGTGCATAATCTACACATTGCCATTAAGGCCTAGTCATATATACCAAGTCTCATCAAACTAGCTTGCTAACACAGCTTAGTTATTATCTTATCGCAGGATCCCATTTTTGGCCATATTTTCACTATTTCTGTAACCATAGCAACCTCAATTTAAGTCGAAAAACAAAAATAAAATGATGTGCATAATCTACACATTGCCATCTAGTCATATACCAACTTTCATCAAAAACGCTTGCTTAGTTATTAAGTTATCGCAGGATCCAGATTTGAGCGGACAGACGGACGGACGGACAGACGGACGGACGGACAGACGGACGGACGGACGGACGGACAGACGGAGGGCAAACCTATAGTCCCTTCCGGTGTGAACACCGGTAGTGGACTAATTAGGCATATTTGCATTAATAGCCTAAATTCTATTCCCCCTCGATCAATGTTTTCTGGGCTTTTTGTAAGTCTACACAAATCCTGTCTTTATCAAAATCCACTTTGTCGTCCTCAGTAGCTTGCAACTTTGGGCTATCATGTCGTTTAAGAAAGGGTTAAATTAAAGAATCAATTCCCATTTATTTTGTCGTCGACGCAGCCGATGTTTTGTCAGATTTTCCTTGTGTTCAAAATAAGTTCGTTTCCGTTAGTTAATTTTCCTAGGATTTTTATAAGCCGTTGGTCGATTGGATATTAATGAATTTTGGTAATAAAATTTCCTTAAAACAAAATATTATTAATTTTGAAGTATTTAAATTATCATTATTTAAGTAATAGTTAATATTATCACGCTTTACGTAAATAAATACGTTTCATTTTGATCTCAAATCTGATGGATTTCATAACTTCTAAAAATATTGACCAATGAAATGAAGCTTTACAAACTGACAACAAAAAACCGCGAAAAGAAGTAAACACTGTAAATTATTCTGTCATTGCAAAACTCATTTCAGCTTAAATATCCGTTTGCTGTTTAGAATGCACGTTGTCATCCTTTCCCGATTGTCATTATGATAGAAATGAGACATGGCTGCATTTGCTAGTCCTCGGCCGACACCGCAGTTCTTTCGTGAACAGCAAACTTTCTCAACAAAAAAGGTGAGTCCTGTATGGAATTGAGAAAAGTGACCCCACTCACTTCCAAACTACAAATCAATTCGATTGGTATTGAATCGGTCGGCACAATCCCTTCAGCCAATCAAAAACGTCGCCAGCGGACCTGCACTCATTCGGTGGAGGTGAAAGCTTCGGTCTTTTTCGTTGAAGCATAACCAACTTTCAGCATTAATATCTCGACGACTACGCCTGATTATTAAAAATGCGTTGGTAGTTAGAAAGTTTAAATCACATTCTTTAATGAAAGAGTTTTGTTTATGAATTTTAACGATGGATTTTTGAAATAATCTGCCTCAAAGTTGGTATCCCGTAACGATAAAG